>APFE030340266.1:152400-193946 GCA_000404065.3 Pinus taeda
ATTTACAAAAGGAAAACTACTGATGAACAAGTATGGAACAACATGTACGTATATCAGATTATTGAGAACAATAAACAAACCACACGAAGCCAAACTGTAATGATACAATCAGCCAGAGTCCGTTGGAGCCGGGCCCTTAGCTTCCAATGGCACACCGCCGTAACTTACTTCAGATGCAGGGGGAAAATAACACCAAATATATTATATTAACACATCAATGATAGTATAGCAAAACTAAGTCTCAAAGAGACTCGATAGTCTGAGTTTAGCCAACTGTGCAACTTATAAACAGAAAGTAAAAATACAAGATACTCCAGACGTCCCCTAAGTCTTCAATGCCTCCCCTTTTTATACAAGTAATGGCAGAGTTAACTAAACAACAAAATAATTGAACGTAACGATCCCTCAGGATCAAAGATCCTGAGGGATCTGTTAAACTATTAACTTCTTTCTTTTCTCTGCCTAGCCTTCCGAACTGACAGTCCTTCTTCTCGTCCCGGATTGATCTGCCTTGATTTACTCGCCCTGGTCTGGACTTTATTTGGTTTTAGAGGGACAACCGTTATCTGCTCATGGGACTCTTGTTTTGCACCGTGCCTTCCTACTTTTGTCTTTTCCTGCATAAAGAAGATAACTTTCAGTGATTGGGTCATTTGTATTCATTCTCATTGCATTCTCCCTATTGTATAACAAAGAAAAGGTTACAACTATTGCTTGAAACACTACTAAGTTATTTGTTAAAACATACCTTTCCAATGCTCTACACTTGGTAAGTCTATCAACTACCACCATGATAACACTCTTTCCTTTGGACTTGGGTAAACCTGTGATAAAATCCATTAAAACCTCCTCCCAAAATTGGCTTGGAATGGATAAATGTCGTAATAGTCCTGGGGTCTTAATTATTTCAACTTTATTATGTTGGCAAACCAAATATTTCGCCACAAACTTTTGAATATCCGATTTAAGGCCATCCCAAAAAAAATCCTTCTTAACCCTGTGGTAGGTTTTTAGAAATCCTAAGTGCCCTCTTAAGGGAGAGGTGTGCAATTCCCTAAGAATCTTTTGTCTGAGTTGGGAATTCTTATATAGGTGTAACTGATCCTTGTACCATAACGAATCATTTTTCCAACTAAATGTATCAGATGTACTAGGATCTTGTTGTGTCTTTTGAATGAGCGCCCACACTTCCTCGTCATTCTTTCATTCATCCCATGTTTCGTTTATCCAATCTGGTTGTATAATATAAATGGCACAAAGAAATGCTTCCACATCCTCATCCTTTCTTGAGAGTGCATTTGCCACAACATTTTGCTTCCCTTTTTTGTAGATGATTTCAAAGTCATAACCCAACATCTTTGTGACCCATTTTTGTTGCTCTTCTGAAGATAATCTTTGTTCTAAGAAGTATTTAAGACTATCATGATTTGTTTTTACCTTGAAGTGTCTCCCCATTAGGTAGGGTCACCATTTATTAAGTGCATGTAGTATTGCAAGCATTTCCTTCTCATAAATAGCTTTGTGTAAATAGGTTCCTTTGATTGGATGACTTTCAAAAGCAATGGGTCTTTCTTCTTGCATTAAAACAACACCAATTCCATTTCTCAAGGCATCACATTCCACAATAAAGGTTTTTGTGAAGTCCGGTGTAGCTAAGACTGGTGCTTGGCACATTGCATCTTTAAGATGTTCAAAGGCCTGTGTTGCTTTTGGAGTCCATGAAAATGCATATTTCTTCAATAATGTTGTTAGAGGTGCTGTTATCCTCCCATAATTCTTAAAAAAATTGCAATAATACCTTTTCAACCTGAGAAATCCTCGTAGATGCTTTATGGATATGGGGATTTTCCATTCCTTAATGGTTTTAATTTTGCTAGGGTCTACCTTAACACCTTCATGATATACAATATGACCTATATATTCCACCTCTTGTACTCCAAAGAAACATTTGGATATTTTTGCAGATAATTGTTTCTCCTCCAATAGTTTGAGCACCATGTCAACATGTTGGACATGATCCTTCCAAGACTTTCTATAGATTAGTATATCATAAAAAAAATACTAACACAAAATTTCTAAGGAAGGGTTTGAAAATGGAACTCATCAAACCTTGAAATGTAGAAGGTGCATTAGTAAGGCCAAAAGGCATGACCAAAAATTAATAATGAGCCTCATGAGTTCTAAATGTTGTTTTTGGAATGTCTTCAGTCTTCATTCTGATTTGATGATATCCTAAATGAAGATCCAACTTGGTGAAGTAAATTTTCCATGCAATTCATACAATAATTTATCAATGATAGGAATAGTAAATCTTCAATAATGAGCTTGCTGAGCTCACTATAATCTAGACACATGTGCCATGATCCATCCTTCTTGTGAACCAATACTACTGGAGTAGAGAAATAAATTTGACTAGGTTGAATTACACTAGCCTCTAGCATTTATGCAACCATACGTTCAATTTCACTCTTTTGAACATAGGGATATATGTAAGGCTTGATGTTTGGAGGAACACTTACTGGAATCAAATTAATAGCATGATCATGATCACGAATAGGTGGGAGGCCTTCGAGAGTCTCAAATACCTTGTAATGATTGTCCAAGACTTTTTGGAGATATGGAGAAATGGATGATTTCAATGTGGGAACCTCTAGTGTTCATAATTGTGTAATTATGCCTCATTGTTCTTTCTTTAGAAGCTTTGTCATTTTGTTAGAGCTGATTATCTTTCCTAGTTTCCTTGTGATACCCCTTAATTCAAATTCCTTTCCTTCTGAAGAGAATTTCATGAAGAGTTCTTGAAAATTAAAAGTTATTGTACCCAAGGATTGTAGCCATTGGACTCCTAATACAACATCAACACCACCCATTGGAATGGAAAGCATTTGGATATTCAATTCATATTCTCCCCTGGATAGCTTGATATTATGGCACTTTTTGGAGCAATTTATGGTTCCTCCACTTGCAGCCATCACTTAACACTCTGGTGCTAGATATAAGAAGCAATTCAATTCCTTGGCTATCTTACAGTGAATAAAATTATGGGTACTTCCCGAATCAATCAGCATTATTACCTTTTTCTTCTTGATATGCCCTTCTATCTTGATAGTTTGAGGAGAGGTAATTCTAGCCAATGCATTACAAGATATGGTCGGATTCATTTCTTCTTTTTCTAGGGTTTGTTCTAGGTGTATATCTTCCTCTTTTGACATGTCTTGTTCCTTTTCTTCCTCTTCAAAATCTACATAAAATAATTTCTCCTCTGCACACTTATGACCTTTATCGCATTTTCTATCACAACTGTAACAAAGCCCTTTTTCTCTATTTTCTTTCAATTGTTGTGGTGTCAATCTTGTAGGTTGTGGATGGCCAGGGGTTGTAACACTTCCATCTTTATGATTGTGAGTGGTAGGCTTCCTTATTTCCATAATTTTGCTTTCCAGTTTTCTTCCCAACCTGAATGCCTTCTCCAATTAATCTAGTTCCCAAATGTGAACATCATGTTGGATGTTATCTTTTAAAGTACCTATGAACACATCAATCGTATGCTCCTCTGGAATATATTTTACCCTTATATTCAATTTTTGGAAGTCTTCAATGTGCTCCATCATTGAACCCTTTTGTTTGAGATTTATCAATTGGCTAAAAAAAGGTTTTTCTTTTTTTATCCTCATAATGTGCTATCATTTTATCTGTAAAAATAGCCCAAGTGACAATTTTTTTACGAGAGAAAAGCTATCGATACCATACCAACTGATCTAGTTCCAAATATAAAGTTGCAATGCGTACCTTTTGTGTGTATTGAACATTATGGAGATCGAAAAATTTCTCCATCTGTAGTATCCATGTTCCGGGATCCTTGCCATCAAAATTCCTCATATCGATCTTTGGAACATGGTGGTTCTTTGATCCAATGTTAGAGTCTATGAAATCATCACTAACATTTATTTTATTCTCATCATGAGTTCCCTTTCCTACTCTTTTGCCATTAGTAAGCATTTATTTTAAAAACTTTGTCAAATCTATCTTCAAATTTGTCTGCAAATCTTCCATGTCTTTCTTTAAATCATCCATCTTAGCTTCCACACAATCCATCTTAGCTTCCATGCCATCCATCTTAGCTTCCACGTCCTTCATATTAACTTCTACGCCTTTCTTGAAACCATCCATCTTAGCTTTTATGCCTTTCTTGAAACCATCCATCTTATTTTATGTTACATTTTGTGCGAGTGAATTTTTTTCACTTGGTCTCGCAATTTTGATATATCATGTTTCATTTCTTCCTCTTCTTCATGAGTCACGCTAGAGCTTTTAGGTTGCTTACTAGGTGTTTCCATTTTATTTCTTCATGGCTTCAATTATCGATAATAATGCTTCATTATGCCCTCTGAATTCCTTCAAACTAATTTTTCAAACCTAGATTATGCAAAAATTTAAAAACAAACTACACACCTTTCTTCACTTTGTAAGAGCTCGAATTGAATTTGATGTATCTCTGTAATTTTGGATCTCCCAGGTTTTAAATTTCTTCCTGTGGTAACCCTCTTAGTAATATTTCTAACCCGCAAGCCTGATCAATATTGGATTCTCCAATGAAGAGTTATGCCAAATCTCCCATGATGACTTGAGTATAGACTGGTTCAATAGAGCAAACTTGTATGACATGCCACAGGTCACTATTTCAACCTTAGGTTCTAAAAATTACACCCCAAAAAAATATAGTCCGTTCTCTTTTTGTAATTTCTTACGAAAATTCAATTTGATGCTCAAAGCGAAAGTTATGACGATTTTCCCAAGGTGACCTGTTTAGAATGCAATTTTGGAGCTTACAAAAACCCTAACTTCCTCAGATCATATCTCTAAAAATATAGCGAGACAAAATCTAAAATTTAGACCGGAGGTTCAACATGATTTCACCTCAAATGAGGTTTTTTTTTAGCTTCTGGAACATCTTAGAAACAAAGTTATAGCAAAAATTCGACAATGACATGTTTGGAGCAACAAAACCCTAGAATCCAAAGCTCTGATACAAAATGTTATGAAACCAATTTACAAAAAGATACACGAACACCTTAGAAATAAGCCTCTTCAAGTGCAACCTCCTTTACATTACACAAATGAACAATTCTTGGATGATTCAAATGACAAAACCTCCTTTCTATATATAGGAGTCTAAAGGGTCACAATAAAACCAAGCTGACATAACAATAATAATATAAAGGCACAAAAATAACAATAGAGGGATTCTATCGGGCACAATAATAACAATATGGGGACACTAGGGGCACAAAAATAATAATAAGGGATACAACGACAATAGTAATGGGGGAATCACTAGTATTATAGGGACCTAACAAAATGTACAAATGGCTCTTAATGTTGGGAAGATATTATGTAGGAAGAGTAATCGTGCAGAAGATTCTACACGTAGAAGTGTTCAACAAGGTATGCAATGTACAGTGAAGTGATTAGGACCTTCGCATACCTACGGTGTTATGGGCTTATAGAATGACATGCAAGAAATTGATGGGACATACACCTTTTAGGCTGGTCTATGGAGTGGAATCCGTAATGCCTATGGAATACATCATGCCTAGCCTATGCATAACATTGCTCATAGGTATGACAGATCATGGAGCCCTAGAGGAGAGGCTCGCACATATGGAAGAGCTCAAAGAAGAACAATTTTTTGTTGGATTCCACCAACAGGTCCAAAAGTAGCGTGAAAAGGCTTGGCATGATCGACATATCAAGATGCGCACATTCAAGGTAAACAATCTGGTGTTGTTGTATGATAGTAAGTTTGATAAATTCTTGAGGAAATTTAGAATGCATTGGTTAGGGCGATATGTTATCAAGAAGACTACAAATGGAGGCGCTGTATAGTTGGTCAAGTTAAATGGAGAGCCCTTCCCAGGAAAAGTGAATGGAATTCATTTGAAGCCATACACAAGTGGCTCAACCACCGGACTAGTTGACCGAAGCACAGTCTTAGCACTCTAGGAAGCTGAAAGGAGGCATAGGACTATAAGCTACTCTACCCAGGGATTGCGTAATGTCGGGACTGCGCACAGTAGCGAAGCGTCACAGGGTCTACAACAGCATGAGGGTAGTTGCACTGGCATGCAGGTTGGTTGGAAAGTGACCATTATAGTCACTATTCACGATGTGATGCTTGGTTTGAGACCAAATGGAGCGGATGAACGACATTTAAGGTGAACTTTAAGGGCTAGATTCTTGAAAATCTTCCACCAATCGAGCATTAATGGACCGAATGTGGGGGGAACAGCCGAATTCAAATTCAAAAGGTGCCATAAATTACAAAGGGTTGTCCAACAAACAACACTTGGAAATTTGAGAACTGAGTTATTACACGCTCAGATATTGATGAGTCGAGACTTGTTCGATCTTCTAAAAGCGAATTTGTTACTTGAGAAATTACGGGAGACACTAAGAGAACTATGGAATCACACTATGGTAGCACCCGAAGAAGTCATGGATACCAGAGCAATGACCATCGGGGAAGCCGTGTAGGCAATTACAGAAGTGGAAGCCTTAGAAAGTGCCAGGATAGTTGTTGAAATCCCTAAATCACCATGCACACTGAGACCCAAGAAAGACAAGTAGGCAATGGTATCGGTGCACGTATCACCTAGAAATCCACTGAGGACTAAGATCACCATGGAAGGAAAGGGGAAGGATATCAATTTGGAGGTTGATGAGGAGGAAGAGTTTTAAGAAATCCTAGTTGAGGAGGAGGATGTAGAGATGGAAGTTGAAACGCAGGCTGCGAACCCTCTCACCAGGCTACCCGCATATGTTCCTCCATGGAAGGGTAAAGCAAAGGTGCCCAAAGATATAGATGAGAGCAAGAGTTAGCTGCAAACTATGCTAATCCATGACGACATTATTTTTGAAGGAGCGCACATGGGATGGGTGCCCATGCTGAAATTTGAAGATTGGGACCTCGTGGACCATGAAACTTTCCCACATTTAGCGACTACACAGCTAATGCACCAGAAGATAGACGCGTTGGTTGGAATGATAGAGTTGGAGCCACACAAATGGCTCAAAGGTGTTGAGAATGCAGGGTTTCTAAACTTGCTCTAGGTGTCGCATTATCATCACACCCTAGTGACCATTTTTGTCATCAGGCAGCTACTGTTCTTGGTGCATGATGGGTGCTTGTGACTAGAGGAGCCCATCCCCATCACAAACCATTTGATCCATAGGATTACACAACTCCCTTGCACAAGGAAGGACCCAACGAACATTTCAAAAGGGAAGAGTGATGATTTGGCCATCACAGAGGCTATGAAAAAGAAGTTTAAACTGGAGAAGAAGAACCGAGGGTACACCCTTTCTAGAATCAACAACCTTGTATTCAAGGTTGCGATGCATATATTGGTAGGAAAGGTGATGTATAAGTTTCGTGAAGATGAGGTGCCCATGCCAGTGGTTTCATTAGTGGTGTAATACACAGAAGGGGTCCAGTTTAACTGGGAAAACTATCTATGTGGAATTCCTTGAGAACTGCTGCAAGGCATAGGAGTACGATAAAACATTCCATTATGCATGGCTCCTGTTGTCGACAATACTAGTGGCGTGGGAGTTGCCTGAAGATAGCAATTCCCAACGATCGCACAGGACATTCAAGAGGCAGCAACATATGCTTCATTATGGGGAACTAAGGACGCACAGAGGATAAGGGAAAGCAAAATATTCTTGGTGCTCATGGAGAAGAACATTAGGATGGGGATTAATTGCAAGCCATGGTTATCGCCTATATTTTACAACAGTTTGCAGAGCTTCATGGAGTTCAAAGCAGAATTCCACCATGTCTTCATAAGGGAGCGAAAGGACCCCAAAAATACGTGCCGCGAGTTACCCTATATGGCAATTGGTGATGCCATCTTCGCAGTCTTTGAGTCTTGGCCACTAGAGTGGCACGCTCCAGCTGGCTCTGTAGTGGAAGCAGAGAAGTTTTCTGCATAGTGGAAGAAGGAAGAGGTGAAACTATGGATGGCACAGCTAGCGAAAAAACATAGGAAGGAAGAAGAAATGACTAAGGCTGAGGTGGCATGTGAAGTTGGCCAACGAGCAACAAAAGATAGCAGAAGAAGAGTACGAAGAACAAAAGTTTCCTTCGCTCAAGCCAGAGATCGATATAGAACAAGGTGGCATAGACATGTAGACAACATCCACCTAGCTGAAATGTTTGCACCCAAGAGAGAACGTAGGGCTGCGAAAGAAGATGAATGCCTCAAAGACTTCGTTCGACCCTATCACCCTTACTGAAGGAGATCTACATGATATTGGTGATATGGCGAGGGATGTCACTGCAGAGACCCTCCAGCAGTTTGAGGAGCAACATCAGATGTTATTGGGGGCTCTCTAGATGTAGATATAGGAGTTGCACGTGTGCACTCCATAGGCTAGCACAGTGTCAACCAGCCTCGTAGTAGGCACTTCCACAGCCGAGGAAATGTTGCACACCCAGATGACCAACACAATAGTGCTGCCAGATGGAGCACTCATTACAGAAAATGAGGCTGATAGGCCTATGGTCAACAGGTTGAAAGGGATCAGGTTAAATTTGGCTATGGTCCCTAGAGAGATGCTTTATATTTTGCAGGATGGAATCACTGCAGAGTTACTACATGCTAGGGAGAGTCACGTGCTACAGGTAATGAGTGAGTAGCATATCAACATTGAGTAGTTGAGTCTACAACGCAATGAGGCAATGGCGTAGAACATACGAATAGTGCAGGTGGTGGAGGAAACCTACTAGATGATGCTAGAGTTGGCCATCCAAGTAGAGGAACCGGTGGAGGAGCGTCTACGAAAGTTAACAACAGGGGTGCGTGATGCAAGAGACGAAATGGCCAGGGTTTAGTTGTAGTTGAACCTTCAGATACCAGAGGTTAAGGAATAATGCACCACCACGATCACAATAGAAATGGCGATGGTTAATAGTGCAGTGACAGACTACACGAAGCTTTTCGAGCAATCCTTTGAGGTGCTCACCACCCTCCAGGAGGACCCAAACATAGAACACCTGGAGATAGAGGTGTGCGAGCTATAGTAGAAGTAGGATGAGGTAAAAGGGATCATATAGATGATTTCCCTTACGCAGAGGCTCACAAGGATGCAGCAGGCAAAGGTGCTCAAGGAGCATGTGGATGATTCTCGGCATAAGGAAGCAGTTTTGAAAGCACGCCTATAGTCGTGGACTGATGAGGCATATACCATTACAGGCTCCATTGAAGCAAAGCTCTCATAGCTGCAAGAAACCTAGGAAAGGATTCAGGGCATTAGTTCGATGATAGCAGTCACTGAACGTTGTGTAGAGGAAGCTTAGGAGGCAGTCGCTTAGTGCGTTGCCAAACTTGCAATGATCCAATCAGAGTTGGGAGGTCTTCATGCAAAGATCTCCGCACCTACAGAGTGAGTCAAGGGTGAGTCACGATGTTTGTATTGGGGGCCTATTGGGCACAAGATCCCCCAAGGGAAGTTTTTCTTATAGCCCTGATTTTGGTCAATTTTGTAATTCCGGTGTAAAGACTCCGCATTTTGTGGGCGCAGATCACATAGTTTGTTAAAGAGTCATAGGGTTGTACGCCCTTAATTTTGATAATGTAATGTCAGCTGTAGAGATCTACCCATGGTCCGCGGACCATGGGATTATATAAATAAAGTGAGGCTCTAAGTAGTTTGATAGCATAGTCGAAGAAGCAATGATGAAGGATTGAGTCATATCTGTGAAGTAAAGTCTAGTTTTGGATCGTAGAGTAGGAGAAGGCTCAGCAGCTGAGTGCGCAAAGGTCTAGTAGTCCACAGCTAAGTGTGTGGACCCCTGCAACTGAGTACGCAGGGTGAGTCGAGTCTGTAACCAATTGAAGCATTAATAAAGAGAAGTTTTCTATTAATTCTACGTATTTATTTTATGTTTTATGCATCTACTATATTAGGTATTAAATTCACTTCTAATACTTATATGATGCGCGAATGTGTATAATTGTGTTGATTAAGTGAATGCAAGATAGAATATATATTTACGCGAAGTTAACTAAGGTCAGTTAAGAAGATAAGTAAGATATTCAGTCTAGGTTGGGAAATAACACAGATTTCTACCATAATAGTGCGAAAGCATCTTAGCCCCTGGTTAGGGCTGTGCGAAAGATGATTGTGACACTTTGCGAAGGTACTGAAGGTTAGAACAGTGCACATAGAAACTTGCGTGAAGGTAGGTCTAGTTGGACTAAATCAACATCACAGACATCTCAAGGGTGTAGAAACTTCATTATAGCATCCCCCTATACTGATTCGGGTGAGACTTCAATTCGTGCTCCATGGGATGATGCCAAAAGGGCTAGTAGTGTAGGGATTTGTTTGGCTAAATAACTCCAAACCTGGGTCAGGCCCCCATAAGCCAACAACAAGATCTTTGAAAATATGTCACCAATCTAGCATTAATGAACCTGTTTTGGGAGGAGCGGTCGAATTTGAATTCAAAATGGCCTATAAATTACATATGGCTACCCAATGGAAAACACTTTTCATATTGAGAAATTGTGAGTTGTGTTGTGTGTTGTGTGTAAAATGTGCATTTTTCGAAGAGCTAAAATAAATAAATAAATAAATAAACTTTGTTGTTGTCGCGCCTATACAATCCTTCACAGGTTACGCCTCCACCCACCTGGTCAAGTACTCAGTCACGGTGATTATGTACCACGCACCTGTCTTCTTTCCTTGAGGTTGAATTTGACCCACAAATTCAATCACCCATTTCTCCAATGGTTGTAATGTCACCTGCGACATCAAAAGCTACATCCCATCTGTACATAAGAAAATTTATATCAATCCAAGCTACTAGCAAATTTGTCACACTCATACACACTCAAGCCATTTTTAACAAAATCATTTGCGATACATGCCCAAACATCAGCAATGCATGCCTAGGTTGATATCAATGTCAACCATCAATCACTGCAACACAACAACTACACCAACAACTGCATCATCAATGCCAACAATCTCCCCCTTTGGCATTGATGACAACCCCTACTGAACCATCCAATTGATGCTGAACTCTACAACTGATCCCCATAGACACTCACCCTTTGACATCAATTGAAAAGGGATCACCTCAACAAAAAATCTACAGATCAAACATAAAAACTCCCCTTCAACACTGGCTAGATCTGATGTACAAGTATGCTAAGAAGCAACAACAACCATAACTCATTTTGTCCTAAAGTGGCAGCAACAATATAAAATGAGAAACACTAGAACCATAGCATAACCATTAGCAGTAACATAGCATGGGAAGTAGAAACATCCTCCAAGACCATCAAAAACAACAACAAAAACTCGTTGTCTCCTAAGGCAACAACAATAAAGAAAAGTTGATCACCAACATAAAGAAGTAGCAAACCATATCCATCAACAATAACATAGAGTAGGTAGCAACGCTCTTGCTCCAAACTGAATGAGAAACAACAACATCATAAGAACCAATAGTAGAATCATGACTCAACTCAACAAAAACAAACTCATAAATGCACCCTAGTAAAAACAATCTTAACCAACTCCATCTCTATCAACATCATTCTCTCCATCAACATATCATAACCATTAGCATCATTAGTAAAACATGAGAAACATCAAACTCTATGATATTATCCTCATAAAAGGCATAATGGAAACACATACATATCAACAATCATGATCATCCATGTCCATCAAGTAGCAACATTTGAGCAACATCAAATTACTAGGCATACTCCCTCTGAGCATCATCATCATCATCAACCTGCAAAGAATGCCTTCTTACTAAATGCTACATTGCATGAACCAAATGATTGACTCCATACAATATGACTGGTTCATAGGACATACATCATCCCATATATGGTTGTCACAATCAACTCACATCAATGACTCTATGGACCTGACCTATTCAACCAATGAATTTATGTGACATAACTAGAAATTTTTTTACATTTGTTACAAGGCCTTATAAATGAGATACATGATTATATTATGACTCTCTCTTTTGCATGCATTTCGTTATAGCGAATACAAAACTTGTGCACATGATGATCACATCACCTCACATATTTGATTTTGAAAATAATACTACACTCATCAAACAACTCACATTGCAATTTTATAACAGAAGTTGGGCACATAAACTATGTAACAACAATATGTGTAAATGAATATTTCAACACCAAAACAACCCCAACAATAGCAACATCAATAGAAAACACAAACATAACAACTATATCAAATCTCTTTCAATTTCACTTCCTACATAGATATTTATATTCTCTGCTTCATCCCCATACATGCACTGGTAACTTGCATAGCAATGCACAATACTTGATCCTCTAACACATGCAAGACCAAAGTCAGTGATATGAAATACAACTATTCTAACATTATCAATCCACAACATAGTGGCAACTCATGCATTCCACAAGTCAAAACTTCACTATGTAATCCCAAATACTCAAAGTACTTTCTCGACCTACATCTTTTGATGGACATAATCGAATCCTCAAAATAGGAATATATGAAGGAAGAATGCCAACAAATTTTTCTATCTTCGATGCTACCAGATGTGTTGATTTACAATGCTCTGAAATAAGGATTATTGAAGCATAGCAAACACATATTTTTGTTTTTCTTTTCATCATTTTTTTCATTGAGTATTAGTCTTCATCTTAATGCCAATAAGTGTAGGCATGGCACAAGATTCTATGGGGTTGGGACTCTTCTCAACATCAAAAAGATACATATGGAAATTTCAAGTGATAGAGAGGTGGGGGTGATAGAAAAAGTGAAGAATATCGATCCTCACTAACTCAATAGCTACAAATTTCACGTCAAAAATTTGGATGAAAAGATGAAAACTTCTAATAGCGGGGTAACTACAGTATTTCAAGTTACTAATGTTTCCTATAGAAGTGACAGGCATCCAAAAGTCTATGAAAATCAATACTATGTGTATTTGGAACATACACTCCCTCTTTATCCTTTTTCCACTGAACCATATTTAAATCCCCATAGAAAACATATGTCAAGAAGTTTAATGAACAACCACTTCGAAAAAGTCGCATCCTTTCTTGAGTAATTAGAGGTACAAATATTGAACAAGTTTAGGAGGCAGTCCTTCAAATTCAGCAAAATCTATGCAAGATGTTGGGAAGGGCTACACCTATTATCAATAATAGCATTGGAAAATCAAGCTTAATATTATAATAAAAACACTACATTTTCCCTCAGAGTGATAAAATAAAAATACTTAGAAGTTTATCAAATCATCGATATAGTGATACAAAGGGGAAACCCTAAATTTTTTATATATTGCAAACATATATATATCCCACCATGGTTGTCAAAATTCTCAGTAGATATCGTATTTTATTAGAGCTATTTAAGTCCAAACATTGTACTTTTCCTTAGTATTCATAAAGTACTAAAGAACATGGAAGTAATTACTCATAGGATATGAAGCCATCCAGTAGTCATAAAGAGAAACTTGTCATGGCCAATTTTTGTGGCCCTTAGCATTAGACATTGCTTCACCTTTTTTAGGGAAGAAAAATGGTGTTGAGGAGCATGATTTTCCCTCACCACCTATTTGAATCATGGCATTGACATGCACTTTATTAGCTATCTTAGCCTTTTATTGATCATATCCAATTGTGGTAGTGGCCCTAAAATTAGAACCTCAGGAGTGAACTCCTTTAGGGAAAGGATTTTAATAGAACTATTACCTTTATTTTCTTTAAGAAATTTAGTTTAGACACTATCTTTGATATATTTTACTGAGGATATTTAGGGGTAGGAGTGGTTTGGATAGTTAAGGGTACTTAGTTTATGATAAAACATTTACAAATTTGATGGTTTGAGATTTGAAAACTAGAGCAAGTGGTAAGTAAATTGATGCAACAAACTAGTTGTTTGTGGATCCATATGCAAATCTTGATATACATAGATTCTTTAGGGTCTTTGGAAATGTTGACTTGAGCACATATCCTTCATTGAGGGTGGAGGAAAGGGTGAAAATTTATTTAGGCTCATGGAATGTAAACTCCCATAACAAGGCTACACTTTGTTATAGTGTCAACTTTAACTACAATGGGAGGCTAGTAGAATCCACCCAAATTGGCTAATGCTTTCAATAGAAAATTTATGGGTTTGGTTGGAAAATATGAATAAGGTTTGGTGGATAAAATGACCAAGGCATTCTTATAGATCCAGAGGCCCCAAAGTAATATCTTGCACATTGTTTGAGTCACTCAATTGAAATAGAAAAAGTCTTTAGCTTAAGTTATAAGTATGGATTCAATGTCAATCTTGTGGATCCCACAACCTATCGAATCTAACAATGGATGATTGGATTGGAGGGAATTATATGGTTTGTTTGGTAGCATATGAGTCCCAAATCCACCTTCCTTGTAGTTGGTTTCTTCCTACAAGGAAATATACAAATAATGAATGATGTTAGTGATTAAAAATGGACTAACAAAACATTGAATTAAGTGGAAACAATGCATGAACAAGAAGTAAAAGAGAACAAAACTAAAACAACTAGATACAAATCAATGAAGCAAAACAAATCAACAAAGGAGTAGGAAAAAGGGTCCTCTTTACTGATTGTTGGTAGTGGAAGAGTTACAAATTAATTTCAAAGACACTTAAAGAGAGTTGGTTGGGAAATGGTGCTCAATAGCTCTCAACAAGGATTCCCCCTTTTCAATCTCTTTTGCAAGATCTTGCACTCTCAAAGAAGAAAATAAAACTCTCTCAAATGGTGAAATTATCATATCATTGGTATGCTTGATTGCTTTGAAGAAATTCTGGTGGCATAACAACATAACTTTTTTTTTTTGGCTCTCCAAGCTCTTACATTTATATAATTTTTTAACGCTCTTTCCCTCCTTTGGCCCATCAATGAGGTTGTTTGGATTATAAATGGGATGAGAGATACCAATATTTTATAATTAAGGCTTATTGATGGTCAAATATTGAACGACCAGTCCATCATGTTAAGATTTTGATGTTTTTTCAAGCAAGTGTGCCTCTCCAGGTGTTGACAGGGATTCTCGTGACATTGCAGATATCAAAGAAAAATCCAGGAAGGTCATATGAAATATCTTTGGAGCACTTGCAAGGGTTCATTTGTTAATTCAACTTTAGTAAAGCATTTTGATTTTTTTCTTTTCATAATGTTTTTAGCTCAAAATGTGTCCTTTGTACATGCTACTTACTGACTCTGAGTTCCTTCTATTGTGTATAAGTGATTGTACCATTATTTCATAATAATAGTTACCCCCTGATGTGTGAGGTTAGGCGCTGAAATCATATATATGAAATACATCATGTTTTTTTGTTCCTGACAATGAGTTATATCTACTTCTCGAGAGGAAAACTTGCTGGAGATGCCAAGGGGAAAGTACCTTGACTGGCAACAAAATAAAACCATGCTTTAAATAAATGGTTTTACGAAAGTGTCAATATGACGCGGGCATGTCCCATGCTCATTATGATAACTATTAATGAAATATTTTAAATACATGGGAAAATATTGTTAGATCAACATTCAAGTGGTTGATATGATTTTAGATAAAGAAGATAACTGCTCTCTCCCTCAAGGGTGACTCTATCAAATAGACTCAACTAGTCGTCCTGATGCATAAGATACAAGTCACTAAACATTGTTGAGGTTCAACAAGCACACATGGGTATTTGACTAAATGAGATAACTGCAATAGTCATAAAGTATAATACTCCCCTGACATGAAAACATGTGTTGGTTTTGAGAATTAAGGGGACTAGTGAAATCAATGGGAATTAAGGTTTCCAAATGTTCCACTCGATATTGCCCGCAAAATGGTGGCAAACAACCAAGGTACTTCTTTTATTATAGAAGATGAGTGTTGTTGTCGACAGAAAACAAGTTTCAGTCATTCGACAAAATGATTCCAAGAAATCCATATGAAGCTATGGTATGTATTGTAACATTATGGATCAAAGGCATGATAAAAAATATTGACAATATAAGAGGGATACAAAAAATACCCAAGGTTGGAGCTATAATGCGAGTGGCGCTAGTAAAAAAAAAACTATGAGGGATAGGCCCTTGGGGTTGGGAGGATGTCCAAGGGAGGCATATGCATGTTCTGATTTCCATGGTGAATGAGTGAGAAAATGGTGATCAATAATGTGGGTATGAGGTGAGTAAAAGTCAATCTCCAACCAACAGAAACTAGGGACTGCTGCTAGGTAATTGACACAAAAATACGAGTGAGAACCCTTTTCCAAAAAAATATGTGTACACTTTCCAATATAATTTAACATTTCCTTTGGATGTACAAACATTGAGACATGATCCGCAAGAGTATGTCCTATGCAATGATGCAGGTAGGCATCCACAAATGGTGGGGACCTGTTGTAACAAACAACAACCCCCATTAATTTTTCTTCATAATAATAATGGGGACGCTTTTATTCTTTGTAAGTGAATAATTTAACCTTTAAATAAAACTTAGCACTTTAACTACGAATTTAATTAATAAATTATTTTATTAAGAGAACCATCGCAACTTCAACCAAAGTCTTTAAAAACTTTGAATAAGTACAATTTCTTTAAGTTTTTAGGAACCCTAGTACCTAAAACCCTGGAAGCCTGGAACCTTAGAATCTCGTAGTCAGATATTAAATTCTAAATTCTTTTGGGAACGTGGGTTTCTAGGCTCCATGCTATCACTTTCTAAGATTGCACACTCAACAAGTTGGACCACACTCTTGCTTATTCAATAATATTTCGTTATAAAGAAAAGGCCCCAACTTTCACTTTTATGAACATTACTATTGCTCAACGTTAAGGTTGTGACCCTAGAATCCTATAATAATTTAAAAATTCAATTAGAAACACCTTACAGGAATCCATGCATCCATGTTCCATGTCACGCTAATGTGCGCATAAGTAATTTTTCCCACTTTCCCATTCAAACATGTTTTTCTTTGTTTTATGGAAAGTGGCCCCTCTCCACTCTAATGGCCCACCTACCCAAAAACCCAAAACATTTTCTAATTTCCAATTTATAAAGAATTACGGGCATTTGAGCTTCTGGGTACTCCTCTCTCTTATCTAGCCATCCTACGCCTCATTCTCCCAAAGCTTTTCTTTATTTACTTACGATATTTTCCCCTTCTAGGTTATTATATCACTCTTACTCCTCTATTTCCTAGATACCCAAAATCCCATAAACTTTAATTAATTCTAATTTTGAATCCTTACGAGATCTTTACCTTCGAGTTGTGGTGTGACATCCTTCAAGTGGCCTTCTACCTATTTCTGGACCAACCAATTTAATGCTTTCATTTATGGTTTGTGTTGGCACATTTATGGTTGAAAATTAGTTTATTTTATGAGTTTAAACCATCATTTTACAATTTTATTTTACTATTTCCCACAATAACTCCTCTCAATTGATTATTCTTCTCTTCCCATGGGAAATCTGTAATTCCTATGGCCATGATGAAATAAATAAGGCTAAGGAAAACAAGAAGGATCTTGTACAACAAACTATTAGTCCATTCAAAGAAACAATAGACGAAAAGCTTCCAGGGGCGGGTTTATTCTCAGCTACAATTTGTACCATAGATTTAAGGCACTCTTCATGGGAACGTCTACAAATATTTTGAGGATGAAGCCTTAGGATAAAGTGAGGAAAGCCATAGTTGAAAATGAAATTCCAACCTTAGAAACAACCCCTTAGGATGTGCACAAAATTGGAGCGAGGCCCTAGATTTTTCCATATACAAATATGGTCATATGGGTAATGGAGAATGTCAATATTACTGAGTGGAAGTTTCATACACGAAAGGGCATCGTGATTGGTTCATTTTTAACGAAATATATTTAGGCCTGTACCATTTGCCGAAACTTCAATACACATTCAAAA
The DNA here is from genome assembly GCA_000404065.3 of Pinus taeda. Taxonomy (NCBI): domain Eukaryota; kingdom Viridiplantae; phylum Streptophyta; class Pinopsida; order Pinales; family Pinaceae; genus Pinus; species Pinus taeda. Next base: position 170,385 of record APFE030340266.1, read on the forward strand.
AATAATATGTGCAAGACTTCGTCAATAAGCATGGAGAACTAGCCAAGTCTAGAAGAGATTGGAGGAAATACCCAAATAAACACAAAGCAAAGGAGGATGGTACGTATTAAATAGACTCACTTAAATGTTATTATTAGTGCACTGGCTATACATTTCACATCAAAAAGTTGGATGAAAATATGAAAACTTCTAATAGTGGGATAACTACAGTGTTTCAAGTTACTAATGTTTCCTCTAGAAGTGACAGACATCCAGAAGTCTATGTAGTTCAATACCATGTGTATTTGGAACATACACTCCCTCTTTATCCTTTTTCCACTGAACCATATTTAAATCCCCACAGACAAGGGATGTCAGGAAGTTTAATGAACATCCAGTGCCAAAAAGTTGCATGCTCTCTTGAGTAATTAGAGGTACAAATATTGAACAAGCTTAGGAGGTGGTCCTTCAAATTGAGCAAAATCTATGCAAGATGTTGGGAAGGGCTACACCCATTATCAAAAGTAACATTGGAAAACCAAGCTTGATATTATAATAACAACACTACATTTTCCCTTAGAGGGATAAAATAAAAATACTTATAATCTTATCAAATCATCGATAGAGCGATACAGAGGGGAAACACTATTTTTTTTATATATTGCAAACATAGTATATATCCCACCATGGTTGTCAAAAATATCAGTAGATATTGTATTTTATTAGAGACATTTAAGTCCAAACATTGTACTTTTCCTTAGTATTCTCAAGGTACTAAAGAACATGGAAGGAATTACTGATAGGATATGAAATCATCCAGTATTCACAAAGAGAAACTTGTCATTGTCAATCTTTGTGGCCCTTAGCATTAGACATGCTTCACTTTTTTTAGGGAACAAAAATGGTGTTGAGGAACATGATTTTCCCTCACCACCTATTTGAATCATGGCATTGACATGCACTTTATTATCTATCTTAGCATTTGATTGATCGTATCCAATTGTGGTAGTGGCCCTAAAATTAGAACCTCGAGAGTGAAATCCTTTAGGAAAAGGATTTTAATAGAACTATTACCTTTATTTTCTTTAAGAAATTTAGTTTAGACACTATCACTAATAATTTTTCTTGAGGAGATTTAGGGGTAGGAGTGATTTGGATAGTTAAGGGTACTTATTTTATGATAAAACGTTTACAAATTTGATGGTTTGAGATTTGACAACTAGAGCAAGTGGTAAGTAAATTGATGCAACAAACTAGTTGTTTGTGGATCCATATGTAAATCTTGATATACATAGACTCTTTAGGGTCTTTGGAAATGTTGACCTGAGCATATATTCTTCATTGAGGGTGGAGGAAAGGGTAAAAATTTATTTAGGCTCATGGGAAGTAAACTCCCTTAACAAGGCTACACTTTGTTATAGTGTCGAGTTCAACTACTTTGGGAGGCTAGTGCAATCCACCCAAATTGGGTAATGTTTTCAATAGAGAATTTATGGGTTTGATTGGAAAATATGAATAAGGTTTGGTGGACAAAATGACCAAGGCATTCTTATAGATCCAGAGGCCCCAAAGTAATATCTTGCACATTGGTTTAGTCACTCAATTGAAATAGGAAAAGTCCTTAGATTAAGTTATAAGTATGGGCTCAATGTCAATCTTGTGGATCCCATAACCTATCTAATCTAACAATGGATGATTGGCTTAGAGGGCACTATATGGTTCGTTTGGTAGCATATGAGTCCGAAATCCATGTTCCTTGTAGTTGGTTTCTTCCTACAAGGAAATATACAAATAATGAATGATGTTAGTGATTAAAAATGGATTGACAAAACATTGAATTAAGTGGAAACAATGCATAAATAAGAACTAAAAGAAAACAAAACTAAAACAACTAGATACAAGTCAATGAAGCAAAACAAATCAACAAAGGAGTAGGCAAAGGGTCCTTTTTATTGGTTGTTGGCATTGGATGAGTTACAAGTTAATTTCAAAGACACTTAAAGATAGTTGGTTGCGAAATGGTGCTCAATAACTCTCAACAAGGATTCCCCCTTTTGAATCTATTTTGCAAGATATTGCACTGTCAAAGAAGAAAAAAAAGCTCTCACAAATGGTGGAATTTTCAAAGCATTGGTATGCTTGATTGATTTGAAGCAATTTTGGCAACATATCAATACACAACATCTTTTTTTTTTTTCTCTCCATGCTCTTACATTTATATAATTTTTGAACACTCCTTCCCTCCTTTGTCCCATCAATGAGGTTGTTTGGCTCATAAATGGGATGAGAGATACCATCCTTCCATAATTAAGGCTTCTTGAGGCTCAAATCTTGAATGGTTAGTCCATTATGTTAAGAGTTTGATGTTTTTTCAAGCAAGTGTGCCTCTCCAGGTGTTGACAAGGCTTCTTGCAACCATCACAGATTTCAAAGAAAAATCCATGAAGGTGAAATAAAATGTCTTTGGAGCACTTGCAAGGGTTCATTTTTTAATTCAACTTTAGTAAAGCATTTTGATTTTTTTTCTTTTCATAACGTTTTCAGCTCAAAATATGTCCTTTTTACATGCTACTTACTAACTCTGAGTTCCTTCTATTGTGTATAAGTGATTTTACCATTTTTTCATAATAATAGGTGCCCCCTGATGTGTGAGGTTAGGCACTGCAAGCATATATATGAAATACATCATGTTTTTTTGTTCCTGACAATGAGTCATATCTACTTTTCGATAGGGAAACTTGTTGGAGATTCCAAGGGAAAAATACCTTGACTAACAACTAAAATAAAACCATGCTTTAAAGAAATGTTTTTACGAAAGTGTCGATATGAGGCGGGCATGTCCCATGCTCATTATGATAACTATTAATAAATATTATAAATACACAGGAAAACATTATTAGATCAACATTGAAGTGGTTGATATGATGCTATATAAAGAAGATAACTACTCTCTCCCTCAAGGGTGACTCTATCAAATAGACTGAACTAGTCGCCCCTATGCATTAGATAAAAATCACTAAACGTCATTGAGGTTTGACGGTGAAACATGGGTCTTTGACTAAATGAGATAATTGCAAAAGTCATAAAGTATAATACTCCCCTGACATGAAAACATGTGTTGGTTTAGAGCATTAAGGAGACCAGTGAAATCAATGGGAATTAAGGTTTCCCAATGTTCTACTTGATACTATCTGCAATATGGTGGCGAACAACCAAGGTACTTCTTTGAATCTAGAAGATGAGTGTTGTTGTCGACAAAAAATACGTTGTAGTCATTCGATAAAATGATTCTAGGAAATCCATAAGAATATATGGTAGGTATTGTAACATGATGGGTCAAAGCCATGATAACAAATATTGAGAGTATAGGAGGGATACAAAAATTATCCAAGGTTGGAGCTATAATGCGAGTGGCACTAGTCAAAACTAAAACTATGAGGGATAGGACCCTGGGGTTAAGAGGATGTCTAGGGGAGGTATATGCATGTTCTAATTGTCATGGTGAATGTGTGATAAAATGGTGATCAATAATGTGGGTATGAGGTGAGTAAAAGTCAATCTCCAACCAAGGGAAACTAGGGACTGCTGCTAGGTAATTGACACAAAAATATGAGTGAGAACCCTTTTCCAAAAAAAATCTGTGTACACTTTCCAATATAATTTAACATTGACTTTGGACATACAAACATTGAGACAAGTTCCCCAAGAGTACAATGTCCTATGTAATGATGTAGGCAGGTATCCACAAAGGGTGGGGACCTATTGTAGCAAACAATAACCCCCCCATTAATTTTTATTCATAATAATAATGCAGACACTTTTATTTTTTCTAAGTGAATAATTTAACCTTTAAATAACACTTATCCCTCATGCAATGGTATGTACTAGACAGAACATTGCACATGTAGTGGGAGTATTGAGAAGGTTTATGTCAAAACTAGGCAAGGAGAATTAGACAATAGTGAAGTGGGTTTTCAAGTATTTGCGTGGCACTAGTGATTATGGTCTGTGCTACCAAGTTAGACTGAGGTTGGATAGAGTTTTGGACATCCATGGATTTGTTGATGCAGTCTGGGCTTTAGATCTGGATCAGAGAAGATATACAAGTGGGTATGTATTTAACCTATCTAGAGGTGCAGGCAGTTGGATGACCAAGAGACATTTTGTAGTGGCACTTTCAACTACAGAGGCAGAATACATGGCAACCACTCATGCAAGTAAGGAAGCAGTTTGGTTGTAGATATTGTGTTCAAGTATGGGGTTCGTATAGTGAGATATAATGATAGAATGTGATAGCCAAAATCCAATTTTCTTGGTAAAGAACTCTGAATATCGTTCAAAGACAAAGCACATTAATATTTAGTATCACTTTGCGAGGGATATGGTTGAGTACAAAACGGTGTTTTTGGTCAAGGTGTATAGTTTGAAGAATGTTGTAGATGCATTGATGAAGTCTGTGAGCATTGAGAATTTTTCTTGGTGTAGAGAAACAATGAGCATTGCAAGTTTGGACCAATGACTAAGCTCTCTTGTGGCCACCCATGGAAAGAAAACAACAACTAGGAGAAACTTGGGTGTGTGTTATATTCTTTCCATGACTAGCCCCACACATGAACCTACCTATGGTTTTGTGTGTGGTTTTCGCACATGGTGATTCAAATTGAATCATTATATTTTTTCATCCATATTGATGCATTTGGAGTGGAAAAAGTGGAGAAATCAACTCATAGGACCGTTTTTACCAGTGAGACCAAGTTTGGCGAAACAAGGTCTGAAATCTTCCAAGAGCATTTTGAGGCACCAAACGACGTTTGTTTGGGGTAAGACTTTGATTCTTAAGCACAACACCTTTTAATTCTAGTCAACACACATAAAACTTTCTAATAACACATGAATCGCGTCATCGGAGTTCGTATGCAAAAGTTATGCCACTTAGAAGTTGATATTCATGTTTTCACACCTATCTCTCAGGAGGATGCTGTGTCAGCCCCTATTATTCATGGAAAAGGGTCTAGCCACGTGTTTTTGTTGTAAAATACTCTAGAAGAGTTGATTTTGTAACTCTAGGTAAGAGTTGATCTAGTTAAACCTAACCACTAGTAGGCTATCGGGTTGCATTATAACCAAGCCACTAGGAGGAAGAGGCATTCCATTCTTTCGAGAGAATTTTGTTACATAGTAGAACAAAGATAGCCAGAAGAGATAGTAGGTAGAGAAAACAGAGAGGATCTGTGCACTGTAGTAGCCCATGGGCCATATATATCTTTATATCTCTAGCCATATTTCTAGACAGGGAAAGAGAGTGAAGTGGCCTCATCTTCCAATGGGGTTTTTTCCTGAAAGGGTTTCCCAAAGAGAATATCTTGTGTATTATGTGTGTGTGAGCTTATTTTGTCATTTTATACTTTTCTTGTTTATTTACTTTTACATGCATGCACTAATTACAATTAATTTTATAGATCTAGAAATTAAATAAAACTGTAATAGTATAGAATCTCAAATTTTTAATATAATATTATCAGATCTATTGTGACGAACTGTCCAGTGGAATATCCACAAAAATCTACAAATCACATGGTTTTGGGCATGATGGTTTCATGCCCATGGTATTTTGTAGATTTGGTCAAGGGAACTACAGTATTTCTCTAATCCAGGGTTAATGGATTGGGGTTTATGGATGTTTTGACATGTCTATATATGTATTCTAACATTGAAAAGAATATAACAAAAAATCAATCTGGTAGTCTCGATTTTGGGATCGAGGGGAAAATCTCTGTGTATATACTTTTTATGTTTTATGCTCTCGCCATTGTTTATTTTCTGTTTTTAGAATTAGTATGTAGGTAATTTCTGGACGGGGTTAAAACTTACAATAGTTGCATATTTTTAACACTACATCCTTCCCATATACTAGGAAGTAAGGAGATGTATCTAACAATGATTTAAAATTTATTCAATCAAACAAAAAAGAATAAACTAAAGCTTTATGCTTGCTTTTCTAATTATTATCTATGGTTATTTTAATAATGCTTAAGAGATTTTCATTTGTGGATTCTGCAAATACATTGCCTTGGGGGTAATAGTTAGTGGAGTATTTTGCTTTAAAACCTCTCTTTAAAGAAAATTCAATCAAGGCATTTCTAGAAAATTAAGAAGCATTATCAAACATCAATGAGATTAGGAGACCAAATCTAGTGATAATGTGTTGATCAATAAAATTAATAGCCTATTCAGAATGAACCACTTCAAGGGAAGTGGCCTCCACCCATTTAGTAAAATAATTTGTTGTATGAAGAAAAATCTATGTTGTTTAGAAGAATGAGGAATGATCTCACCAATTATGTCCATCCCCATTTTCAAATGGTTATTCGATATTGACCGGTTGTAGTGGCAAGGATTCTTTTTTATCTTTGCCTCAAGTTGTTTCACAAACTATACATTTTCTGACATAAGCATGGGTGTCCCTAAACAAGGTTGGCCAGCAATAACCATCATGTACGATTTTATGTGTTGTCATATCTCCTCCATAATGTCCACAAGCAGTTTCATCATGCATTTACTGCAAAACTTTTTCAGCTTCTATTTTCTACAAACGTCTAAGCAGTATAGAATCATAGTTCTTTCAGAAAAGTATTCCATTAACGAGTTGGTACTTGTTAGCTTTCAGTCTCGGAGCTCTTTTCCTCTTAGGTTCTATTGATGCCTCGAAAATATCCTGAAACAACATGGGGGAAAACCACCCAATCGGGGACTTGAATACCATCCCTTATCCATTTGGAATAGTGGCTCCTATTATACATGAAAATGACCTCCTCACCAGCTCAAAGGATAAATACATGATGACTGAAGGAATGACCAAGTTCACAGGCCCAGTTGTCAAGCTAATGCTCCCTAAACACTAGCAACTTGCTTTATAAAGCTTCCTAGCAAGAATAAGGGTGCGTTAGTGCCCAAAGTAACTCTGTTTGTTACCATGGGAAGAGTGTTAGTGAACCCTAATGAGTTTATATGGGTCAAGGGAATGATTTGATTGACAAAATATCCCTAGATTCTCTCCTATGTTAGCTCGTAAAGTAGGGAAACATTAGAACTCGAACTGTTTGGGGGAATTACAAATTCCTAATGGAGTATGCAAATGGGAAAGAGCACAAAGGCATGGAAACATCATTATTTTTCCTAATGGAACTTGTGAAGGACTTGGAAACCCTAACCTCACATGCTACATATGCAAGTCTAGGGCCATTTTGAAAGAGGTCTGAGATTGAAAGCTAACAAGTACCAATATCCTTTGGGGTATTCTGTGTATCGGGGATCCCTTCAGGGATATCGGAACTGAGTCAGGGACTCAGGTATCCTACCCACACATCGTACTATCTGTGACTATGTCCCCCCTAGTAGTGTCTATTATTTGAGGTATCCTTAGTGGTCATACTTTTAGGGATGAACATGAGGTGAATGGGGTGGGCTTCCTTGGTACCTAACATAGACAAACCTACTTTGTCTTTGGTTTTTGGGAGGGTTCTCATCTTCACGAGAGTACTCCCTTAATCTGAGGTTCGGGCAAAGCTCAAGAGTAATCATAATTATACATTTGGCTAGCTCTCTTTTTTATTCATTGTGATATTGGGTTTCATATTCAGTGATCAGTGCTTATCAGATAGGGTCATTTCCCACTACTTGTTGATTGATTTCCTTATTGTATTTTTTATTTTTTAAGTGCTAGAGTGTTATCACCAAGACTTTAATAAACATCACTGTAAAATTTACTTATAAACATTATCGGCCACTGTGGCTACATCCAACCCTCATCATCAATCTAGAAAGTTGTTAAGACTTACCCCACTCACTATGGAGGATCTATCGAGCTCCAGTGAACTAGATTCCCAGTCTTCAGGAAATCAGTCTCTGAGATCTAACATAGAATCAATTTGGACATCGCACAATTCAAGCTTACCAGAGGATTTCCTTATTGAAGGATTTCTTCCTCCATACAATCCTCTGATCATGAATCCATTGGGACCACTATTGGTTCCCATTGCATTTATACCTCCTTTGTCTTCCGTTGGAACATTTCCACCCATCCCATTGATGATTAATGGGTCGTGGCATTTTGTGGACACTTTTGGTCCACCACCACCTCCCTAGTTGACAATTAGTACCTCACCTTTGATGGCGACCCCACTATCCCATCTGTCTTAGGTTCAAATCCTATCATGACACCCACAATGAGTGGAACCCAGTACATTATGGGTTCCACCCCTCTGTGTCATCCCCTGGACCTTCGAAAAGTGCTACATATAGTGCTCCTTATAACGCTCAATATAACATGGTTAGCACAAGTCCCTTGAAACAACTCTATGATTGGCATCCATTATATAGTTCTAACCCCCAGATTTAGGTATCTGGGGGGCACAGTTCCCAATATGCATATACTGGTTAAGAGCGTAATAGTTCCCCTTCCATTTTCAGGTCTACATGGTTAGTCATTGGTTGACATGAACACTCCTTGTGTCAATCAAGGACCTATGGTTAGTTATGTGGTGAGCGGGAACCCTCAACAAGGTCCCAATCAATCCATAGGGGCACCCTACTCACAACCTCAAATGAGTCAAGGGGGCACTCCTTATCCTAGGGGTGCTTCCATCCCCCAACCTAACAACCCCTATGGAAACCCACAATACAATACCATACCCTAAGGAACTTACTATACCACGCAACCTGTGTATAATATTGGAAACAACATGATGGGAGGACCGCAAGGATCCTCAAGTCATATGTCATTTCCTTGGTCTGATTTGGGGGCATCAAACACCTTGCCTTTCTTAGCAACACTTGATATCCCTGATTTGTACAAACTTACAAATGACCCCATCTATCACAACTTACTTTAGCTGCCAATCCCGCATAAAATATCGACAAACATCATGAAGTTCGAAGGGAAACAAGGGGAGGATTCGGGGTACGCACATCACCACCTATCATCTATGGTGTGTTTCTAACTCCATCGTGGATGATAGTATCTAACTGCATCTCTCTACCCACACCCTTACTGGTAATGCAGCCAAGTGGTACATTGAGTTACCACGCTCGTCAGTCAATACCTTTGGTGATTTAGCGATGGAATTCTTAAAGCAATTCCAGCTACCCATCCACTAAGAAATTGGGATGGAACTCCTGACTTCATTACGTTAGGATACCACCACCCACATCTCTAATCATATACATGAATGGAGACGTAGACGGAGGTTAGTCAAAGCTCCCCTCCCAGAGTATCTATTAGCAGATTCATTCTACAAGTCTCTACTTCCCCAAATCGCTCAAGATGTCTCCTTAGGATGTGCGGTCATAGAAGACTAATCCATTGGTCATGCCCAACACTTAGATCTGATATATTTGTAGTCTGGCACTTTATATGACATCATTCCTAATGCCCCTCGCAACTCCAATGCTCCCGCTTCTCAGCAACCCAGAGCGCACATCGATGGGATTATCAGCGCAAACTCCAGGGCTACTGTAAAACAACTCAGTGGTCACATTGTCTAGATGTTAGTTGACCCCTCTACAAATTCGACTGCTCTTCCTACCACCATGATATACTTTGTGCAGTCTACACAAAAACCCAGTGGTAAGAACAAGAAGAATAAGATAAAGGCCGCTCCTTCTGAAGAGTAGTCAACAAAGTAGTACAACCTAAAGCAGAAGGTTGCTGTGCCCTCTGAGGATGGAAAAGATAAACCCACCAGATTCCCTTGCAAAATCTGTGCCGAAGACCACATGACCTATCATTGTCCGTGTCTTCAACAAGGCATAGATTTCATTGCTAAAATGGACACTAGGAGGACCCCTACTATCCTTAATAATCCTTTCCCTGCTCAGTAGCAACAACACCTTATTGCAAACCAACCCCAACCCCCATAAAGGGGCAATGGTGGTTCACAACATCATTCAGTTGGTGAAGGACCATCTACCATTTACACCTTTGAAATAGTAGATCTACAAACGAGAGCCAAATATTATGGAGCTCCAGTCATTCATGTAGAGGAACCCTCCTCAAGTCAAAACCCACCACTGCCTAATGACCTTCATATCAAAAGGCTGATTGTTGATCATGTGATTCACCCCCAAAAAGGGGCACTTCATCACACAACACACAATACATCTGCACATGCTGCCCAAAACTACACTATTGTAGAATATTTAGCACAAGCGTCATCGACTATGTTGGCACTTGAAGTATTGCAAGCTTGTCCAACACAAAGGAAAGATCTTCTTTCGAAAATTGGTGGTATTGACCCTAGGATTCCATGCTTGCAATTTTTGACATAGAAAAATGTAAACCTCCCCTTTCACACCTGCTTGCATTTCAGGTGCAAATATTTTCAAAAGGAAAATGAATACATAGAATTGTCATTGATGAAGGTGCCTCAACCTACGTAATGTTAGCTTCATGTTGGCTCGTTTTGGGTTCTCCAACCCTATCCCCGTCATTGAATTCCCTTAAAGCTTTTGACAGACACACTTTCATACCAAAAGGTTACCTAGCTAGCTACCTCATCACCTTGAATGGGAAAATGGTAACAATGGACATTGAAGTCGTAGATAGAAAGCTCGACTATAATCTATTGTTGGGTCACAGTTGGACTTACACCATGACTGACATTGTGCCTATTGTCTTTCACATCAACCTATTTCCATTGGATGGAAAGATAGTCACAGTGGACCAGCTATCCTTCTGCACCCCTGATTATTCCTCGTTACCCAATGATTTTGTACCCTTAATGGATGGTGTACCCAACTCTTAGGTCAGTATCGATAACGATCTATTGAAGGGATCTTCCTTGATGAGTTGTTTCCCACTTTTGCTGCTAGCGGTTCCACAGACGGTCAATATGGTTTTATCCATTCCTCACGAACTGATCGATCCTTGGATATGACCAGCCCCTTCAAACATTGACAGTTACTAAGAACAAATGCCATTGTCACCAGCTGAATTGGCCTACCAGGCCATTCAATCTACATCCAAATCTCTGGTCACTTTAGTCATGGCCAATGGTACCACTTCCCCTCCCATAACTACCTCTTCTTTCGATCTCCTCAATCAATTCCTACCTACGGAAGAAGCTATTAGAGAGATCATGTGTTTAGAAGAGTGACCTTGGGAGGACTCGTGCCATCATGTTTCGATATCTGATTCAGACATGATGCCTCTTCAAATCCTGTCATTTAACACACCTAAAGTCATTTCCTCACCTTACACGACTATCCTAACTTAGGACTTAGAGGGAAACATGGGAAATATTTCAAAGACATTTCTCATCGATATTTCTGTCACAAAAAACATCATAGAAAACATCCAGGTTGGAGCAGATTGCAATCCTGAGGAAATTACAAGCTTCACCTGCCTTTTTAAGGAATTTCGCGATGTATTCACTTGGTCTTATGAGGAAATTCTAAACATAGATCCTTCTATCTTCGATCATGAGATCAAGATATATGACAATGCTAAACTTGTCCACCAAAATCTTTGTCCAATCCACCCCCACAAAACGACAACCATTAAGACTGAGGTGGAAAAGTTGTTACATGTTGGTTTCATCTATCTCATTCCCTTAATGGAATGGGTTTCCAATTTTGTTCCTATCGATAAGAAACAAGGAATCATCCACGTATGTGTCGACTATTGAGCCTTGAATGTCGCGTGTCCAAAGGATAATTATTCGACACCATTCATCGACCAAATCATCGACGACTATTCCCATTGCAAATCATTCTCATTCATGAATGGTTTCTCAAGTTACAACTAGATTGCTATAAAACAATAAGACCAACGCAAAACCGCCTTTGTTTACCCACGAGGAATCTTTTCCTATCGAAAACTCCCATTCGGTTTAAAGAATGCTGGAGCAACATTTCAAAGGGCCATGGACTACGTATTTCGTGATATCAGATATATCATCTGAGCTTACTTGGATGACCTTCTAGCCCATTCCAAGAAGCAAGTGCAACACCCAGATCATTTAAGAGCTATCTTTCTTAGGTTTCGGTTTTAAAACATACGTCTGAATCCGCATAAATGTGTTTTCTTTATCTAGTATAGACACTTACTTGGATTCATTGTCTCCAAGTATGGGAATAGGGTTGATCCCAATAAGGTAAAGGCAATTACTCAATTTCCCAAACCACAATCCATTCTGTGGCTCCAACGTTTGCAAGGGAAAGCAAACTTCTTATGATGGTTCATCGTAAACTATGCTGAGTTGATGAAAGGATTTATGTGCCTACTTAAGAAGGGAGTGTCGTATCTATGGGGTGATCAATATCAATTATCATTTGATGCCTTGAAAAAGGCTCTAATATCAGCCCCACTCCTTAGCTCTCCCAACTATGGGCGCGACTTTCTTCTATACCTAGCAGCCTCGCCATCCTCTCTAGGAATGGTCTTGGTTCAAACTCACGATGACCATAGTGAGCATTTATCTGTCAAATGGTCTAGCTAGGCCTAAACTCAGATATTCACATGTGGAAAGTTGTCCTTGGCAGTTGTCTTTGCTGTCAACTGCTTCCAAAATTACATACTGCTACGAAAAACTACTATCATCGCCTTGGAGAATCCCATGAGACACATTTTATCTTATCAAGTCATTGGAGGGAATATTCCAAATGGATCGTGATCCTCCAACAATTTGATTTGGTGTTATCTACTGCCAAGGTGAAAAATTCCTTAGTCTTCACCGAACATTTTTCGGATCTTCCCATTGTTGATCCTAACGAGATAGCCCACGATCCTCTTCTAGATGAAGTTGTCTATCTTATCAACACTACTGACCCTTGGTATGGTGGCATTCTTGTCTACCTCAAAGTGCAATGTTTCCACCTTGAGCTATCATCAGGTGACCATCGTCGCATTTGCAACCAAGCGCAACACTATTTAGTGCTTAACGATACATTATATCACCATGGTGATGATACAGTTCCTCGACGTTTCTTAACTCATGAGAAGATGAAACACGATTTAAATGACTGCCATGCTAAGGCATGTGGAAGTCATCGTTTTGGCATATTTTCTACTCAGAAAATTTTGCACGTAGGCTACTACTGGCCAACCTTGTTCAAATATTGTATCAAGGCTATCCGACAATGCCATCCTTGTTAAGTGTTTACAAATAAAATGTGCGCTCCTCCAGCCTTACTACACCTGGTTATCTCCATCAGCCCCTTTACCAAATGGTGGATAGACTTCGTAACTTGCAACCCCATTTTCTCTGCCAGACATAACTATATTATTGTAGTTGTGGACTGTTTCACGAAATGGGCTGAAACCCTTCCCACCTTCCAGGCTAATGAAGAAACCATGATGCTATTCCTATTTATCAGGTCATTTGTCACTTTGGGTGCCATGCACGATCATTACAGACCGTGGGTCTCATTTTCAAAATCACATGATGTCTGACTTAACATCGTTGCTTGGTTTTCATCAAGATTAATCATCCTCCTACTACCCCCAAGCTAATGGTCAAGTAGAGGCCGTCAATGGCGTCTTAAAAACCATGATTCGTAGGTTGGTATGGAATCATAAAACCCACTGGAATTGAATGTTATATCCTGTGCTATGGGCATACCAAACTTTAGTTAAAATTGCTATAAGCTTCACACCTTTCCAACTAGCTTATGGCCTGGAAGAAATTTTACCAATTGAGTGTTAGATTCCTTCCTTACAAATCGTTGTTGAACTCTTGCCAAGAACTATTGCCAAATAAGAGTACCTTATATACCTATATTAACTGGATGAAACCTATCAAGATGTCAAATTGGCACACGAAGCCCACAAGTGCCAGGTCAAAGCCCAGTATGACAAAAATATCAAGTCTCATTCTTACCAAGAGGGAGATCTTGTTTTACTCTACGTTAAAAAACATGACCTCTTGGGGGTAGGAACACTTCAACCCTTATGGATTGGTCCATATGTCATTAAGAAAGCCCTCTCAAAATGGGCATATTAACTTCAGGACTGGGAAGGAGTCCCCCTCATTGAGCCCTGAAATGGGCTCTATCTGAAAAAGTACTATGCCTAGTACTGCACTAAGCATGCGCTTTGTAATTTTATGTATTTATAAGTTTTGCTTCTTTTTTGATGTGATTATATTTTTTGGTACTTATTGAATTATTTGTCTCATATATATTTCTCTTAATGTAGATGCCTTCATTACCCTTAGCATATGTAGGATACGTAGATGGTGTCAATCGTCACACATGGCACATTGCATAAGATGCTTGGGTAATTTACACACCTGAGTCATAATTGTTTGTTTCCAGGGGAGTCTTTCTTGGTATTGCCACCAACAATGTTGCCGAGTATATGTCCGTAGTTTCACTTCTCACTGAAGCATCATCAAGGGCCATCTCCAATCTGGTGGCCAAGTTAGACTCTCAACTTGTTGTTATGTAATTGACAAATCATTATCACGTTCGTAATCCAATCTTGTTACGTCATTATTTAAGGGTATGACTCTTGGAACGTCAATTTGAGGTTATCACATATGAACACATTCCTAGAGAATTTAATATAGTTGTTGATTCACTGGAAAACTATGTGTTAGATTGGCATCTCTCTCATTCGCTAGAGATACATGTATGAAAGTAGATATCTACACAGTTAAATATTTACCAAAACACTTAAAAGACATTTACATCATAAAAATACCAAAGTATATGTAGATATAGATATATCGAATCTAGTCTTTTACATCAAAATATTCCCAAAACTTGGGTGTTTTAAGTACAAAATGGCTACTAAGCCTAGCTATAAACACTTGCTAGCTATACCAAAGTACCTTCTAATAGAGCCTACTGCTCATGAAATGATAACACTGCTCTAGCTATCCTTCGAAGAGGAACTAGAAACTTCTCAGGCACACCAACTGTATGCTGCTGCATATGAGCGGGGATCTACCTCAGAGGAAGCCGGGGCACACCCATGCTCAAGCCATCCAGGTTCCTCAAAAGCTCGCAAAGACTTTCAGCATCACCCCCCCGTCAAGTAGTTGGCCTCCTTTCCTCACTTGGTGAGGTTCGCTTGCAGGTCGTACCGAGGCCACATTTGTGTCAAGAAAAAAACTTCATGTCAATACTTGTTCACCCATAAAATCAACAAAAACATAACATAAACATTCAAAAGCTCAAAAATACTTTAAGTACTCTCAAAATCATTTTTACCTTGAGGCCCCCAGTTTGTTCTAGGCAGCATAATCAAGTTAGGGTCGTCAGTGAAGTCCATGCCCTCCTAGGTGTAGTCGTTAATCATCACAATATGGCCACTAATCCATTCATAGAAATATTCTTTGAAAAAATGTTGGATAGGTCCTCCTCTTATGCAAGGATCAAGTGATGCCCATTGCCTCTGTCTAGGTTGCCTCAGATCGAGGGGACCTAAGCTCATCTGTGGGCAATTAACAGGTACCCTCTCAAGTATGAATGAGAATGAGAGTGCCATACCCAAAACTCTGTTGGGTTTGAGTTTTGCATGCGGTGAATTCTTCCTTCAATAGACGAAGCACTCCCTCACACCAGTTGAATATAAACGATGAAAAGATCGATGAGTTTGCCTATATGGACTCATTAAACTAATCAGATAGGGAATAGAGTCACTCTTTTTATGATCCTTTTCAGACTCTTAAAACATGAAAAGATCGTTGAGTTTGCCTGTTTGGACTCATTAAAGTAATCAGATATGGCATAGAGTCACTCTTTTTACAGTCCTTTTCAAACTTTTAGAACATGAAAAGATCGATGAGTTTACCTGTCTGGACTCACTAAACCAATCAGATGGGGAAAGTGGACAATACAATTGCGTCATGTTCCATATTTTGAAAGCGTTTTTTGGCAGCAGTCACTCCCTTGAGCATGGCACTCCCTCAGATGAACCTTCCTTATGATGGCCTCTTAATATGAATCTGACCATCCTATGAGTTAAGCCTATATACCCCGATGTTCTTGCATCTTTGTATCCTAACACTCTTTGGTGTTGATGAGTCTAGTGTTGCATGGTTAAAACCATTATCATGCCTTCTATTGTTCGAGGGAAAATATTTATATTTTGTTTCCTCCATCAAACCATCAAGCATATCCTACCATCATGCCCTTTGTCACTTTAACCCAATGCTCAAAATATTCCTCAAAAAACAATCATTCTTGTCCCGTTTCATGTCAACTAATGTAGGACACCTTATTTCCTACATTTCGATATGTCTCTTCCTATTGAATTCAACACTCTATATAGGAAGAAGGCCCATAACCATTGCAATGCCTTGGTACTTGCAGACATCAGTGGTAGGTCACCTTGTGTTTGATCAAGGGTTTTAATTATTGGCTCCTCGTTAAACGATTCTACAAGTGTTCGATGACAAAAAGATTTTTCACACTCGTTAGATTGTATTGTGCATCTTGGAGACCATCACCATTATCGCTGGCCATCCTCACATCTGTTAATGGTCTCCATTATTGACTAGTAATCAGACGGTTTCATGCATGTTTGATAACAATGCCTATAATCACATGTATCAATCTACGTTGTTATGATGAAGCGGAAATCAAGACCTTGGGTAGAGGCTTGTATCACTCAGCCTTGTTTCCTCTCCCAAGTTTCGTTTATTGTTTTTAGAGACAACTTATCAGAATGATCTTATTATGACACAAGTTCCGCATTGTGCTTATCAACGTCCAACATCATCATATCTCTTTTCTAAGAAAATCACTCTGACACAACTACTAAGCGTGGGAATGCCCGACTCAGGACATGATTTTAGTTGTTTTATATATATGTGTTGTATTAGGTTTCTCATACCACCCAAAGCTCTGATCCTCTCTCTCTTTTTTCCAAAGAAGAGGATAGTTAAATATAAAGTATTTCAGCCATCTTTGCAGCCTATGATCTCACACTTTAGGTGGCATCTGTTATACATGAAAATGACCTCCTCATCAACTCAGAGGATAAAGACATGATGACTCAAGGACTGACCAAGTTCAAATGCCTAGTTGTCAAGCTAACGCTGCCTAAACACTAGCAACTTGCTTTATAAAGCTTCCTAGCAAGGATAAGGGTGCATTAGTGCCCAAAGAAACTTTTCTTTGCTACCTCGGGAAGAGCGTTAGTGAACCCTAATGAGTTTCTATGGGTCAAGGGAACGAGTTGGCTGATAAAATATCCCTAGATTCTCTCTTATGTCAGCTCATAAAGCAGGGAAACATCAAAACTTGACTTGTTTGGGGGAATTACTAACTCCTAATGGAGTATACAAATGGGAAAGAGCACAAAGGCATGGAAACATCACTACTTTTTCCTTATGGAACTCATGAAGGACTTGGAAACCCTAACCTCGCATGCTATATATGCAAAGCTAAGGCCATTGTGAAAGAGGTAGAAGGATTTGAAGATATTTCCTATTTTACTATCGAGTAGAGTATCAAACTAAGGCATCAGAAAAGGTTAAGGAGGGAGAGAGAGAGGAGATGGAGGGGTAAGGGAAGGCTGATGCAACTAATGGTTGTAATCACTCTTTCTACATCAATATAGAACTGCAATTGTGTTGTCCACTCCGAGATGTTGATAGTATGACTTGTTTGTATGTTTATTCAATATCATTAGCATAAGTGGCTTAGTTATATGCAACTAGATATCTTTATATGTTCATGCATTGTTTATCAAGGTTTTATGTTGTGATATTATGCTTGTCTTTCCTATGTATAGGTTTTGATCTGGAGCTGGCTCAGGGGTATTCTGCCTAGCTGCATTGCGCTCTCCAGCAACACCACACTAAGACTCTAGGTAATAACTCCTCGATTTGGTATTCATTTTTTAAACATAGATATGCATGTATCTTAGTGACAGCTGCAGCTAATTTGACTGTCTGCCAAGGATCCTGGGAAGATCCTTGAAGGTTTCTACATCACCAAACACCCATGCATTAATTGTTGTAGCATCTCCAACTGGATATAATGGGACCAATTTCCCAATAAAATGTGATAGGGTGGATAAAGTGTTGATGACCAAAAACTAAGTGATAGATGGGGTGGTTGCAACTGGAATATATGTATATTAATCTATCTATTTACCCATGGTTTTACTTATATTAATGTGATCTAGAATAATTATCCTTAGCGTAAGATAATGAAGATTGATCAAACACTTACAGAAATGAAAACATTTTGAAATAATTATTTTGATTAAATAGTTAATCAAAATAATTGATAAAACACATATTGCATCAAATATCACTAAAAAATTACTCATATATGTATTAAAGGATGATAATTCAAGCATGTTTAGAATTGAATAAATGTAGAACTGCATTAAGATAGATAGATATATCAAACAATACAAAAATAAAGGGCTATACATTCATAAACAAATAAATATACATTGATAAAAGTACCTGATGCATATGCATATGCTGATGAAGTAAATAGCTCTAGTCCAGTCTTTTTCATTAAGATGGTTCCAAAAGTACAAAAGTGCAAGCTTTAAAAGAATTTATTTATAAAATTTGGGACCCTTTCTTCATAGACATGAAAGGGTTTATATAATAAAAATAAAGTACAAAAATAGATATTACATGAAATTTCTGAAGAGGTTTAAACAACTCTCCATAAAATAAGTGGCAGAGATACATAAATAGAAATTATTACAATGATGAGCTCAAGAATGTAATGGTGTCTACTCTTTCATTTGTTGTCTAAGCTTGTAAATATCCATCATTAGCTTGAATTCGGGAGGTTGACCCATCCTCATGCACAACTGTCCTATATACATTGCATTTGAAAGAGTGGGAAGCATATGGGTGGATGAGTCAGTGAGGTAGCATAGCATTAGCCACTGACTATGTGGCTTCACCAGATATTTCCAATATACTTCCCAATCTATTTTGGTCATCTGTTTAATTGCCTCTTCCCCTTGCTTTTGAGGTTTCTTTCCATTGTGTTTCCAGGACTTTGATATCGGGGAGAATCTCGGGCGGGCATTCCTTTATCAATTTAGCACTGTGAAAATTATCATTGATGGTTTCAATGATATTATTTGCAGCATCAGTCACTCTGGAAAATTCTCTTTCTACCTATTTCAGTTAAATATCCCAATCAATAAAGAGGATTTCCTTATGTGATTCCTCTATCCTGAGAAGATGTGCTGCTCTACCCTATGGAGTATCCTACCATGTTATGTATCCTGAGATCTTATCATCAATCTCATTAAAAGTCACCCTCACATTGGATGCTTGATTCATTAGTGAATCACTTGTCTTGCAAATTGGATTGATGATAGACAACTTTTTACAGAATGTTTCTCGTTGCCTTGATAACAAAGAGTTGAGATCTAATGCTTCTTTTATAAAATCCTCAACCTTAGCAATATCCTTCAACCGATCCAATGAAAACTGTAGTTGTTGTATCTAGATATCCTTAGCACTTGTTTATGTCTGATACTAGAGCTTCAATTGGTCAAAGCTCTGCTGTAATTGGCACATTTGAATTTTCATTTGATGATCAACATTCTATCTCTCTCCTACCAACTACTACTCTAGCTGTTGTATTCTCTCTTCTTTTTGGCTTACTAGTTTTATGACTTCGACTTCCTTTTCAATAGTAGCATATGCATAAGCACCTACAAAATGTGACAATTTTGTTAATTTTTCTAAATTATCTATGGGGGTATCCTTGCATACTACATCCATAGGTTCATTGTTAGGAATTACTGCTGATGATGATTTTGTTCTCCTCCTTTTCATTTGTCTTTTTACCACAACATGATGTTTGGGACTGTAAAACACATCAAGAGGAGGGATTTATTCCACCGTAATGACAATTTCAGATGAAGGGAAGGTCAAGATGATCTCAACTTCCTCTCTAGTGAAATACTTGTTTGTAGCCCTTTCAGTAAGTGAGCTTTGTCT
This sequence comes from Pinus taeda, assembly GCA_000404065.3. Taxonomy (NCBI): domain Eukaryota; kingdom Viridiplantae; phylum Streptophyta; class Pinopsida; order Pinales; family Pinaceae; genus Pinus; species Pinus taeda. The sequence continues at coordinate 190,304 of APFE030340266.1, forward strand.
AGTGTTTTGGGGTGTGTTGAATGTTTTTTCCATCTCAAAATATTTTCCCCTTACTGTCCTATAAGTTACTGGTCAAATTGTTTCCATGGTTGATCCGGTTGATTCTTGAAAGCGGATTCATCTGTAAGTAATTCTGTGGATATATCTCCCACTTATATCTCCTTCAAATATTTTTCTGATTTCTTTTTAGTATCGTTTTCTGAACTCTTCTCTAAGTTGTGTTTTGAGTTGTGCTCTGAGCCCTATTCTGAGTTATGCTCTAAACTATGTTCTAAGCCTTATACTTATTTCTATCTTGAATTTTGCTCAAAAGTTTGATCTGATTTCTGCTCGGAACCATGTTTCGAGCCTTTTCTGAATCTTGGTTGGATCCCTGCTCCTCTTGAACCATTGGTTTACAGATCTTTAATAGATCCAAAGGGACGTTTTGTAGTCTTTTCCTTTTATACTGGTGGAGTTGATCTAGCCTTTGTGGATCTACTTTCAAAGTAGGAAAATGTTGCACTTTTGAAAATGGTTTAGCAGACTCAAATAGATCATCATAATCATCATCTTCATGACTCAAATGTCTGATTTTCACTTGGACAGTGACATTATGTGCAACTTTATTAGGGTCAAATTGTTTGCCAGAAATGGTGGAAAGTTTTAGGCATGTAATATGATCACTTTCAAGCACAACATGCTTGAAATCATGTTATGCATAAACACTGCATTGGAGGGGAAAGGAAGGACAAAGAGGCTTCTTAGATTCTTTTAGGGTCCTAGTTATCCCTTCCCCTATAGTTTGGTAGGAAATCTCCCTAGAAAACAGTTTACCTAGGACATACAATGTTAGAACATGGTGAGGTGCTATGCTTCCATAGACTTGGATATAAGTAAAAATCTCTTCTCCAAAGCACCTACCTACTGGTATGAAATCAATTTTGGCCTCATTAGACAATCTTGGGGCCCTTTTGTCGAAAACAACTTGGTGGATGGGTAGCATAACTCCTTGGAAAATCCTCTAGAAATGGGTGTGAAAATTGGATTTCCATAGGATTTTATGGTATGTATGGATGTGTGTGCACTGTGGGATCTTGAATGGTCCATTTCCACCCCATGGTTGGGAAACTGGTAGTGAAACATACCACGTCCATAATGTATGCACTCATGAAAAATGGTGGAACTACTCTAATAGAGATATACCAGTGTTGTCTAAACTCCCAGATTTGAAAGCAATATTATTAGATAGGATAGTGCCCCAATCCATTTTAAAATAATTCACTGCTACATCAATTAGGGAAACCCACTCAACAGAGAACTTATTTGTATTAGCATGCCCAAACAACCTACACATCATAGATGTGATATACGAATAGGGAGTAGTGAGAGACAATATATAATACATACCCAATTTCTCATGCTTGTGTTTGTTCGGGTTGGACCTCCATTGTTTAATTGGGTTTGATGGCACATCATTTTTACCTACAAATTGCTCGAGAAAATATTATTCATATACCTTATGTGGGTCCGGTATATGATACATTCTCTTCAAGTCTTCTATTGTGAAGGATCCTATAACTATTTTCCTTGAAGTCTGGAATTTCTGATCAGTAATGTTAATATTTTCAGTTATCCACTTTACCATATTGGTGTAAGGAAGAATCTTGGGTCTAGTGGAAATTCTATGAAGAAAAGAGCTTGTAGCTTCAAAGTGGGAGGCTTCAGAAGAGGTAGTAGCATCTTTTTTTGCTACTCTTTGAATTATCTTAGGACCCTTGCTCTTTAGCAACTAGTACATGGTTTCCCATGAGGAAGTTCCATTGTCAATTTTCCATGTCATATCTGAGAAAAGTGGGGGCATTTATGTTACATCAGAAGTAAAATATTATGAAGACTCCATGGTTTTCTTTCCTTTATTCGACTTAGTCATCTTGTGACACGGTTCTTTCTTGGGCTAAGCCTGCAAATTGAGAACATAGAGGAAAGAAGAGAAAACACTGTGAAATGCAGAAACATACAAACATACAAGGCTTAAAATGATGGGAATGAAAGTTTAAATGTGAATCAATCTATACAGGCCATCAAATCACCTTGGGCTTTGAAATCATAAATACCATTAGAATTCTTTAATAACTGAAATCATGGATTTCGTGTGGTTATTTATTACCTCTTTAATATATCGCATTGCATAAACCTTTTCAAACGATATATAAAACTTATTTCCATGTACTCAACCGATATGTGATAGTGATATTACTATATTGGTTCATTGGTTATGGGTGATGTGCGATGCGATAATCTCATTATCGCAATGAGAGGTTTCGGGAGAAGAGGAGATTGGATATGGCTGTTAGGATATTCAGATACATAGGAAATAGTTAAGTATAACTTGGTCTAGTGGAGAGTTAGATAAAGTGTGTTTCTTTACTATGTACTTTTGTAACTTACAATCTGACGGTCACGATATGTTCTAGACATTAAGTGATCCAACGGTTCATTCTCTCCTCGGTATTAACGAAACTTGATCCGCAACTTAATACCTAATTGGTCCATGATCTCTATTTAAAGAGCATGGATTGTTTCCCTCTTTGAGGGTATTAACCACGTCAAGAATACTGGTGTATTGATCTGTGATTTGTTTGTGAGTGGTGTCCTTTGGTGTTATACCTGAGGAAATTACCCTGTCAATTCCTACATTGTATCAGAGCTATTTGAGGATTGCATCCATTGGTGATCCAAATCTGAAGCTGGTACAAGCACATGCGACTGTCGTTTCCTAAATCTATTGTTTCTGACTGCTTTCAAGCCGAGAGGACTACTCTATTATGTTAGGAGCATCTGTTTGAGTGAGGAACCCCTTTATTTTCATGCGAAACAGTTTCTGATAGCCCTAGCTACGTCATTTTTAAGATCTGGAGGTATATAATCTTTATTTACAGTTTTAGTTATTCATCTCTCTGTTTATTTCAGTTTATTTAGCTCTATGTTTTTTTTATTCATGGATCTATACCTTTCATTTCTACATATTCTCTTTCCCCTGTGACTCTGTGTGATTTGGGAAAATCAGAAACAGAAAGGAAGGATTTTTCTCATGCATATGCTCTTTTCCGCTATGCCCTATAGGTTTTAACCCCATATAGAAATTACCTGCATACGAATTCTAAAGCATGGAAAATAAATAATGCGAGAACATAACACATAAAACACACATAGATATTTTCCAAAAACTATTCCTTTGGATGTTACAATACATATTTATACATGCCGAAGCATCTAATACCATGGACCGAAAACCATCATGTCGAAAACCATGGACCGAAAACAATCGCATCCAAAACCATGTGCAAAAATCATGCACAAAACCATAGGTAGGTTTGCCCAACCTAACATAGGGTCCAAAACCAAAATTTTCCGGGGTGCTGCCCTAGACCCCATAAAGTGGGGTTACCTGCACCCCTCAAAACCCCTGTGACTCCCCCTGCTATGCAATCGACGCAACGAAGGGGGGCTCCGCTCCCTTTTAACCCCCTAGTTAACTACGTGGGCTAGTCATGGAAAGAATATAACACAACCCAACATTCTCCCACTTGTTGTTTTCTTTCCACAAGGGGCCACAAGAGAGCTTAGTCATTTATCCAGCCCTACAACACCCATTGTTTCT
>APFE030340266.1:193956-282340 GCA_000404065.3 Pinus taeda
TCGAAATGATAAAGCACTTCACTCTTCCTATATGATAAATGAAAAATCCTCATATACTACAGACTTCACACTTTAGGGGGCAATCTGTTACACAAAAATATCATCACCCTGATTATTTGCAGTTGGTGTAGGCCTATCATCACCTATACCAGCTTCCTAAGTAAGTCTTAAACCTCAGCTCTTCAAAAAAATCTTGAGAAAAGAGAGAAAGACATCAAAAAAGCAATGTAACTCTGGTTCCACACTTTCTCTTACTTTTGCCTACGGGCCCGCAACTTTTGTTCAAGGTATCTACGTACTTATACGCTCTGTATGTAAAGGGGAAGGTGCATACCCCTGTAAAAGTCAAAAGGCACAATCTTTATCTTAAAAAACTCATCTTGGGTTAGTTCTAGAGTTTTCTAGAAGCATTTGTTACGTGGATTGTTCGCTCCAAGTGGTTCATGCATCCCATACAAGGAGGAACTAATCCCTTGTTGAGAGGAGCTATCCCTTTGAAGGAGGACTCTATCCCTTTGAAGGAGGAGCTTGTAACTGATCTCCATTGCACTATAAATTGAGGCATTGGGTCAGTGGCCAGGGAGGTTAGAAGCTGAACTTTTGAGGGTAAATGCTAGTGAAATCAAAACTTCCTATTTGAGCTTAAGAGGAGAGATCACATACCTTTTTGGCCCCATTAGGGAGTGAGTGAAGCTTGTCAAAGTAGAGGAGACTTCTTGTTGGACCCTGGAAGGAGCTTGTATAGTGTCAAGGCAAAGGTTGTAAGGTTATTTCCTTTTGAATTAATGCAATCAAGCTCATTTTTCTCAACAAGTATCTTATGCTATTTGTTTCATGGACTCCTTGACTTTCATGTTAAATATGTTTTATAATATTGGATATTCAGGTGCTATTTAATTGTTTGCTTTGTTTGTGCTTGCAGGTTTGCGACGAAGGAACTTACTTGGATCAAAGGAGTGAAGGCATCTCCAAACTTGCGTTGGACATGAGGTAGGCCCTTAAACACATTTGTTTGCCATTATTTATAAAGCGCATTTAGGGAAAGATAGTGTCTGGTTGGTTTGTTTGTCATTAGGTCTTCATTAGATTCTAGGAAGGTCTACCTTGTCCGCAAGATTGACTCATTCCGCGTGACAAAATGACGATCTTCTTGTCCTTTATGAAAGCATCACTCTAGCTCGCTGTAGCTGACTGATGTGTCAACGACGAACTCAATAAAAAATCCTACTATAATGCGATCAAGCCAATGATTGACGGTGCATGCGATCTTATGCTTTGATGCTTCCAACCATCGCACTAGCTCTGGGGTCCACACAATAGGACCGTCAAGTTACCACCTTGCTTGACTATCTACTAGCTTCACGATCCACTCGTATAGCTTAGTAGGGAAGGACGCAAAAAAATATTGTGGATCTCCGTATATAGCTAGCTATCTAAGCACTATTCTTTTGATAGTTATGGGTTTATGTTTTCCTGTGTCGCGAACTCGTGAATCCTTCTATCCAACTAGCCTTTGATTTCTTTCTTAGTTGGATTCCAATGATACAACATCACACATCTCTTATGCAGACTTTAGTTTCGGAAATGGAACCATTTGTTGGCTTGAGGGGGCCTGACCTAGGTTCAGCATTAGTTAGCCAAAAAGTCCCTACACTACTGGCCCTTTCGGCATCAGCCCATGGAGCGCGGACTGAAGTGTCACCCAAAGTAGTATGGGGGGATGTTGGAACCAATTTTCTGCACCCTTGAGATGGTTGTGATGTGAGTTTTTTTCCAACTATACATGCCTTCATGCAGGGTGCTTCGCACTCTAGTCTATCCTTTAGTACCTTCGCGATATGTTACAATCAGATTTTGCGCAGCCCTAACCAGGGGTTGAAGTATTTTTGCACTAATATGGCACTGAGCTACACTATTTCCCAAAATAGACAAATTATCTTACTTATCTTATTGAAAGATCTTGATTATCTTCGCGTAAACAAATGTTCCTACTTGCGTTCACTTAACCAATATAGTTATACACATTCACGCATCATATATGCATTAGAAGTGAAATTCATACCCAATATAACAGATGCATAAATAGGAAATAAAGATGCATAAATGATAGAAACTTCTCTTTATTAATACTTCCAAACGATTACGGACTTGACTTGCCCTCTACACTTAGATGCAGGGTTCCGCGCACTCAGTTGTGGACTGCTATACCTCTACGCACTCAACTATAGTGCCTTTACATACGCTACGACCCAAAACTTAGACTTACACTTCAGAGCTATCTCGCATACATCATATGTTCATTATTTGATCTATCATTTTTCTCTATCTACTTAGAGATTCACTTTATTTATACAATCCCATGGTCCATGGATCTTCTACGATCGACATTACATTGTCAAAATAAGGGTAGACAACCTTATGACTCTTTAACAACTACGCGCTCTGCACCCACAAAATGCAGAGTCTTTACATTGGAATTACAAAATTGGACCAAAATCTGGGCTTTAAGCCCCAAAACTTCCCTTGGGGGATCCCGCGTCTAATAGGAGGCCCATTTAAGGCCTCAAAATCTCTCTAATGAATAACAAAGTGACTGAGACCATTTTAATGCTACCTTCTCAGTTGGTTGACCAGTCAGAGATATTTTCATCCCCTTTGTTGGTGGATAAAGATCTAGTTTCCAGAGACCATGATGGATCTTTCTCTTTAGAACCTCTAACAATCAATAAGTCCTTAATTTTAAAATAAAATTCACTTGATAATCTTGATTGGCGAAAGAATCTATCATCACATAAGAAGGAGGGCATAAAGTACAAGAAATTTTCGTCATGTACAGAAGTGGAAAATGATCTCAAAATTTTCTTTTATAAATCTTTATACTCCATTCAATCCTTGCTCCTCCAGTGGCATCATAGACACAAATGAATCTTCTATAATGTGTGTTCTTAAAGGCGGTAAACCCATTTATATGGCAAGATAATTAATATCATATCTATTAATATTTGGGGATTGGGATCAGCCTAAAACAAAATGTCCCTACATAATATTATATTAACAAAAACCCATCGGTTGTACACATGCTGAAAACAATGTTTGAGAAGGAAATTGTTAGGGAATTTCTCTCGAATATATTCCTTGCATGGATGGTTTGTGTAAAAAGTGCATCCGGGCAATCTATAGAATTGGAGGCCACGTGGAACCCCAAACCCTTTTGGTTTAAATTATATAAATCAAGGGAAGACATATTTTTGAATGGATATAATATAGGGGATCATGCTTTAGGATTTGAATAGTCAATACATATGCCCTTACTCCAACTGAAGGAATTATTGGTAGAATCTAGATTCATGTGGAATATTGGAGATGCACAACCTCATTTTGGTAGAAGATATGAATCTCACATTGGACAAGGGGGATTTTTGAGGTGTAAAAAGAAACCCTGACCTGGTTGATAATTTTTTTAAGGACCTCCTTTCACACAATATTCTCAAGTATATAGATCCTAGTCCTATCCATCCAACTTGGAGGAACACCAGGATAGGCACTAAAGGAATAACAAAGAGAATAGATTGCTTTCTATGTAGGTTTTAACCCCGTACAAAAATTACCTACATAGGAATTCTAAAACACAGAAAATAGACAATGTGAAGCATAACACATAAAACACATATACACAGAGATTTTCCCTTGGATACCAAAACCTAGACTACCAGCTTGATTTTTCATTGTGTTCCTTTCAATGTTACAATACATATTTATACATTCTGAAGCATCCAATACCATTGACCCAAAAACCATCACATCTAAAACCATGGACTGAAAACCATCGAGTCGAAAACCATGGGAGAAAATCATGCACAAAACCAAGGTTCACCCAACCGAACATAGGGTCCCCATAGAGTGGGGTTACTTGCACCCCTCAAACCCCATGTAACTCCCTCTACTACACAATGAGTGCAATGAAGGGGGGGGCTCCGCCCCCATTCTAACCCCCTGGTTAACTATGTGGGTTAGTCGTGGAAAGAATATAACACAACCCAACATTCTCCCACTTGTTGTTTTCTTTCCATAGGGGGGCACAAGAGTGCTTAGTCATTTATCCAGCCCTGCAATGCCCATTGTTTCTCTACACCAAGAGAACTTCTTAGAGCTCATAGATTTTTTCAATGCATCTGTAGTATTCTTGAAAGTGTCCACCTTTACTAGTAACACGTTTTTTCCTTCTATCATATCCCTCACAAAGTGATATTGAACATCAATGTGCTTTGTCTTTGAATGATATCCAATGTTCTTTGCCAAGAAAATTGCACTTTGGCTGTCACAGTCTATCCTTATAGCTCGCTATACTAATCCCATATTTGAACGCAATCTCTGCAACCAAACTGCTTCCTTCCTTGCATGAGTGGATGCCATGTATTCTACCTATGTAGTTGATAGTGCCACTACATATTGTTTCTTACTCATCCAATTGACTGCACCTCCAAATAGGTTAAACACATACCCACTTGTAGATCTTCTTTGATCCAGATGTCCAACCCAGTCTGCATCAACAAAGCCATGAATTTCCAACACTCTATCCAATTTTGGTCTTCCTTGATAGAAGAAACCATAATCACTAGTGCCACACAGATACCTGAAAACCCGCTTCACTATTGTCCAGTGCTCCTTCCTTGGTTTTGACATAAACCTGCTCAATACTCCCACTAAATGTGTAATGTCTGGTCTAGTACAGACCATCACATACATCAAGCTACCGACTGCACTTGCATATGGAACATGGGACCCATCCTCTTCCTCTTCTTGTGTCTTGGGACACTGTTCAACATATAACTTTACACCTACAGGAATAGGAAACTTCACCGGTTTACTATCCTGCATATTAAACCTCTCCAATATTGTCTCAACATACTTCCTCTAGTTTAACCAGAGCTTCCTCTTTATCTGATCTCTTTTAATTTCCATGCCCAAAATATAGTTTGCGACACCAAGATCTTTCATGACGAATTTGGAGGACAAATGGGTCTTCAAATACTGGATAATTTCTTTGTCATTTCCAACCGGAAACATATCATCCACATACAAGACCAAATAAATAGCATGGCACCAATTAATTTAAAATGCACACAATGATCTTCTTTGCTTCCGGTGAAGCCAAGTCCCCATATAAATGTATCAAATTTCTGATATCACATCCTTGGTGTCTGTTTTAACCCATACAAAGACTTCTTTAACTTGCATACTAGTTCTTTCTTACCCTTCACCGCAAAGCCTTCTGGTTGCTTCATGTATATTTCCTCTTCCAGATCCCCATGAAGAAATGTTGTCTTTGCATCCATCTGTTCTACCTCAAAATCAAAAGTAGCAGCAACAGATAAAGTAATCTAATAGAGGTTACCTTGGCAACAAGAGAAAAAATATCACCAAAATCAATTCTTGGCACCTAGGAATAACCTTTTGCTACCAACCAAGCTTTATATTTCTCCACCTTTCCTTCTGCATTTGTCTTCTTCTTGAACACCCATTTACTGCCAATGGGTTTCCTTCCAGCTGGTAACTCCACTAGATCCCAAGCCTCAATTTTGTACAAAGATGCCATTTCATCAACCATGGCATCTTTCCATAATTTTCCATCCTCTGAATCTACTGCTTCCTTCATATTTCTCGGATCATCATCAGTAATAGATAAAGCAAAATTTGAACAAAAAGTAGATGGACTATACCTTTCTGGCTGCCTTCTTTCTCGAATTCATCTTCTCACACTTGGAGTTTGTGGCTCTTCATATTTTGATTCCTTCTCTACTGTAGAGTCTAATTCTTCCTCCTTTAGCTCAAACTCTATCTTCTCAGGTTCCTTTGGTTGGACTTCATGTTTAATAATATCTTTCACCTCTTTGAACACCGCATCTCGGCTGTACACAACCTTCCTTGTTACTGGGTTCCAAAGCTTATAACCATTTAAACCATCCTTATACCCAATAAAGATGCACTTTTCAGATATACTATCCAACTTGGCTCATTTCTCCTTTGCAACATGTACATATGCATCACATCCAAATAGCCTCAAATGTGAAAGAGAGGGTTTCTTACCATTCCATACCTCTTATGGAGTTTTAGCCTCCAACACTGATGAAGGTGATTTGTTGACCAGGTAACATGTTGTCTCCATCGCCTCTACCCAGAATTCATGTCCTAACTCGGCACCACTAATCACGCTTCTTGCTCTTTCCATCAGCATCTTGTTCATTCTCTCTACAACTCCATTTTTCTGAGGTGTATATGGAGTAGTCTTTTGCCATGCTATACCACACTTCTTATACAATTCTTCAAATTCCTTCCTGCAAAACTCTCCACCGTTATCTATCCTCAGCACCTTTATCTTCTTCTCTCTCTGGTTTTTCACCAGAGCCTTGAATTCTTTAAACCTATCAAAGACTTTAGATTTATTCTTAAGGAAATATATCCATGTATTCCTTGAGAAGTCATCTATAAATGATACATAGTACACACTTAGTGATGGAAACTTCACAGGTCCAAACACATCACTATGCACAGACTATAATATATGTTTCGCCCTCTTACCACTAGAGGGGAAACTCACCCGATTCTGCTTCCCATATACACAATTTTCATAGAAATCAAAATCCAGAGAGCTATTACTTATACCTTCTACCATACCTTTAACATGAAGTATTCGAAGGCTCTTCTCTCCAATATGTCCAAGCCTTTGATGCCACAACATGGTCTTCTCTCTAGAGACCACTAGATTTTCTGCTCCACTTTCATGAACCATAGAACTGTTGCAACCATCAACAACCTTGCTACCTTGCAACTTGTATAGAGTTCCAATCCGAACTCCCCACATCAATACCAGTGCTCCCCAAACCATCTTGCAGGTATCCTTCTCAAACGCTATTTTTACACCTTCATCATCCAACTTGCTTACAGAAATCAGATTTCTAGCCAATGCAGGAATATGCAGAACACCTGGAAGTGTTTTAACCCTTCCACCTTGCAACTTCAACTTTACTTTCCGCGACCAATGATTCTAGCCTTCCTATCATCCCCTAAGAAGACATCACCACCATTGTATTTCTCATACTCGCAGAACCACTCTCTATGGGGAGTGAAGTGAATGGATGCACCTGAGTCAATCAACCATGCCTCGTGATCTACATGTGTACTTGAAGAAGCCAAGTACACATCCCCACCTTCATCTGAGGTGTTTTTCACCTCTGCAGAAGGAGCATCATCAGATCCCTTTCCTTTATCAAGAGCTTTATATTTACAGTCCCTTTTGTAGTTCCCTTCCTTTCCACATTTCCTGCACACCACCTTTACAGGTTTTCCTAGAGATTTATATCTCCTATTCGATGACTTATTTTTGTTTCTATTATGGGACCGTCCTCATACAGACAAAGCATCACCATTCTAGGTCTCCATATTTTTCCATCTCATCTCCTCCATCAGAAAGGATGAGACTATTTCATCAAATTGCAAGGTAGTTGTATTGCTACCTATTGCAATAACCAGACTATCCCACGAATATGGTAGAGAACAAAACAAACTAATGCACTTATCTTCATCTAAAATTTTAATATCAACAAATAAAAACTGACTTACACAGTATTAAATGCATTCAGATGCTTTGTCATCGAGTCTCCATCTTTTACCCTTGGGTTATACATCTTTTTTCACAGGAACAATTTATTCCCTAGAAACTTAGATTGGTACAATGTCCCTAACTTGTTCCACAAAGCTTTAGCCATAGCTTCCCCTGATACATTCAACAATACTGAATCTGAGACACACAATCATTTGTGCTCTTTGCCTTCCAATCTAATTTCTTCCATTCTTCATTGGACAATCCTGTTGGCTTAGTACCTGGATATACCGTGATCCATTGATCTTTATCCACCAACAAATCCTCCATCTTGAGTTTCCACAACTCAAAAATCTGACCATTAAATTTCTTGATCTCTATCTTTCCACTGCTCGCCATCTTCTTTCACTGCCAGAATTGATCTCACAGATCTCCCACTGAACAGGGTTTACCACAAGCCCGAGAGAAATCCCTTAGCAACAAAGGCATCCCCTTGAAGCCAAAACAACTTCAATACCAAATGTAGGTTTTAACACCGTACAAAAATTACCTGCATACGAATTCTAAAACATAGAAAATAAACAATGCGAGACCATAACACATAAAACACATATACACAGATATTTTCCCCTGGATCCAAAAACTGGGACTACCAGCTTGATTTTTCATTATGTTCCTTTGAATGTTACAATATATATTTATACATGTTGAAGCATCTAATACCATGGACTGAAAACCATCACGTCCAAAACCATGGACCAAAAACCATCACATCCAAAACCATGTGTGAAAATCATGCATAAAAGCATAGGTAGGTCCACCCAACCTAACATAGGGTCAAAAACCAAAATTTTCTAGGGCACTACCCTGGACCCCATAAAGTGGGGTTACCTGCACCCCTCAAACCCCCTGTGACTCCCCTTGCTACGCAATCGGCGCAATGAAGGGCGGGCCTCGCCCCCTTTCTAACCCCCTGGTTAACTACATGGACTAGTCATGGAAAGAATATGACACAACCCAACACACCCTAGTGTGATCTCAGAAAATTAGAAACAGTGAGGAAAATATTTAGTTTCTAGCGAAAGCTAACTTCAAGCCATAAGGTTTGGTTTTTTTGTATGTCCGTGTTGGGTTGCGTGGTTTTTTGGTTTGTAGGCAAAAAGAGCTTTTTCAAGTAAGCATGCACCCCAAAGCTTCAGTGACTAAAAACAAAAAAACAAAAACCCCCTTCCGCTTTTCCAAAAATTACTAACCTTTTAAACTAGCTCACTTGGTCCAAAGTTATTTTACGAGAATATAGGTCTTAAGTTCAAGTATTTCTTTTTGTTGACTTACTTTTTCAAGAAGCACATGTAACTTATGTTTCAAAGTTAATTTATGTAAAAAATTTCTCACCCATTATAAAAAATGAGTCACTTATAATTCTAAAGTGTCTTTATCTTTTATTTAAGTTACAATCTAGTGGATAGCTCATAAAGTACCATTGTAAAAGTGACTTTCACTTATTTATAAAAGTGGGTCACATAAAGTCTTTTCTTTTAAAGTGAGATAATTAGATTAAGTTTGGAAGGGGGGGGGGGGGGGGGTGGGGTTTAAAATTATAAAATTATCATTCATCTCCACACATTCACGCACTTCACTGGAATCTTCAACAACTTTTCTTAAAAAATCCATAAATTCTTTATTCGGAAGCTGTTTTTAGAGCTGTTTTATTGAATCGACCCAATTTTTCGAGATCTTTCCATTGGAACACCTTGTTTCAGTTTCTATTAAAATGGAAATTCCATGCCAAGTTATTCTTGAAATCACCAACTACTTCCAATGGTGGTCCTACATTGTGGATTTACTTAGAAGTATAGGTCTTTTCAGAATAGCCTCAAGCCAAGAAACTAAACCTAAAGATGAAGATAAGGCAGCCAAATGGAAAAATATGCAAGATCAAGCACGTCAGTTGATAGGGATGTCTATTTCTCTACACCTTAGATTCCATATCGTAGAACTTGATACCCCTAATGAAGCAATGAAACAACGCACTAAAGCTTTTGGAATTAAAAATGAAATTAGAGCCCATCAACTCAAAAATGAGTTGCTTACATTGGACCCCAATAATGTTTCTTCCATTGATGATTTTTTATCCAAGTTCAAGACCCTTAGACTTCTCTTGGAAGGTGTTAAGGTTAAGAAAGAAGATGTTAGCCTTATTTTCTCCATTCTTACTAAGTCGGGACCAGCCTACCTATATTTGTTTCCACCTTCCATTCTAGTAGAGAAGCCTTTATTTCTCAAGGACAAGACTACAAGTCCCCCTCTTTTGATGACTTTTGTGATTCTTTAATAAGAGAACAAGAAAAACTCTTATATTTTGGTCCTCTTAATCTTGGAAACTCTTCTAAGAAAGCCTTAGCCACCCAACAACAACTAAATTCAAAGAATCCTAAGAAGCAGTGTCCTAAAATGAATGGTCCTAAACCAATAAAGGGTCCTAACCAATTTCAGTTTCAAAATGAAGAATCAATTCAACAAAATTATAAGGCAAATAAAACAAAGGGAAGAACACTGATAGAAATTGCAACTTTTGTAATTGAGATGGACACTTAGAATCCAAATTCTTTAAGAAGATGGAAGCCTTGGAAGCAACAATGAAGAAGCATAACATCCATTTGGAGCACTCTTCAACTTCAACTTCATCTTCAGGAATAACACTTTCTGCATGTGGTTGTCAGGCATCTCTGTCTAGTTATGCACTAAATGTATCTTCTTCTTCTCATTCTCATGAGTGGATCCTTGATTCTGGAGCTTCTTATCACGTGGCCAAAAACAATGTCATGTTTTCTTCTTTAGATGATTATAACACCAAAAATATATATGATGGTGATGATAGATCTCTTAGTGTTGTAGGGATTCAAACTATTCATCTAGACAATGGTCAATTTAATGATGTATTGTGTTTTCCAACCTCATCCTGCAATATTCTATCTATATATCAGATAACTCCTTTAGGTGAAGGTAAAACTGATGAATTTTCACCTCACAATGTTGTAATTAAGGACCTAAGAGATCCTAAATAGATTTTAGCTATTGGAATTGTTGATGATTCTACAAGGTTGTATAGGTTTAACAGCTCTGGGTCATCAACTTTTCCCTCAGTATTTGTTTCTCATAATGATGAAGTGAGCAAACTTTGGCACGAGTGATTTGGTCACTTAAACTATCGCTCCCTTCAAAATCTATGTAAAGAAAATATGTTGACAAGTCTTCCTATGGTATCTTGCAGAGATGGTGTTTGTTCCAGATGTGTACTCGAAAAACATCATTGAGATAGTTTTGAAAAATGTGCCTCTTGGCATGCCTCAACCCCTTTATAGCTTACGCATAGTGATTTATGTGGTCTACTTCTAGTTGTTTCATTCTCTGACTACAAGTATTTATTAACTTTCATTGGTGGTTTCTCCATACGCACTTGGGTATACTTCTTAAAAATCAAGAGTGAAGTATTTAACATGTTCTTGGCCATTAAGGCCTTTGTTGAAAAACAATCTGGACATCAAACGCTTAAGCTAAGATCTGATAATGGAGGAGTGTTAGGTCCCTATACTACTAGTGTAACCCCTTATTGTTATTAGTACAACACCCTTATTATATTGTTGTGACAATGTAGTCCCCATATTGTTATTATTGTGCCCCATAGAAACCCACTATTGTTATTATTGTGCCCTTACATTATTATTGTTATGTCGACTCTGATTATATTATGACCCCTTAGATTCCTATATATAGAAAGGAGGTCTTGTCATTTGTATCATCCAAGACTTGTTCATTTGTGTAATGTAAAGGAGGTTGCCCTCTTGAAGAGGCTTATTTCTAAGGCATTGATCTATCTTTTCTATCTTTTTGTGAGTTGGTTTCATAACATTTGGTATTAGAGCTTTGGATTCTAGGGTTTCACTGCTCCAAACATCTCATCATGGCATTTTCGCTATAAAATTTTTCTGCGACGTTTCAGAAGCTAAAAAAAAAAATCCATTTGAGACAAACTCTTGCTGAAACTCGGGTCTGAATTTTAGATCTTGTCTCGCTATATTTTCAAAGATATGATATGAGGAATTTAGGGTTTTTGCAAGCTCCAGAATTTGATCTAAAATAGGCCATCGTGGAATTTTTTCTATAACGTTTTCGCTATGAAGTTTCTGAAGATAAAAAAAAAAACCACTTGAGAAAAAATTGGTCTATACCTCGGTTCTGAATTTAAGATCTTGTCTCACTATATTTTTGGAGATATGAGCTAAGGAAGTTAAGGTTTTGGCAAGCTCCATATTTTCATCTCAAACAGGTCATCATGGAATTTTCACTATAATTTGTTTTCTACGAAGGTTCAGACTCTAAAATTAAAACCCATTTGAGCCGAAATTGTGGGGAAGCTTGGGCCCAAATTTCACATCTTGTTTCACTATATTTTCAGAGATACATTCCAAGACATTTAGGGTTTTGCAGCCTTCTAAATTACATCCCAAACAGGTGACCTGGGGAAAATCATCATAATTGTCTCTCTAAGCATCAGATTGAAATTTAATAAGAAGTTACAAAAATAGGATAGACTATGGTTTTCTGTATATATGTTTTAGATCTGAAGGTCAAAATAGTGACACGTAGCACTTCATACAAGTTCACTCTTCTGAAAAGGTATATAATCAGGTTATTTTGGGAGATTGTGCATAACTCTTTCTTGGAGAACCCAATTTCGATCAGACTAGTGTCACTAGAAATAGGGCATAGAGGGCTACTACAGGTCATGATTTCAGAACTGGAGGATATGAAATTATAGAGTTATAGGCATTTCAAGATCGAGCTCGTAAAATCAAGAAAAGACAATATGAGAAAGTTTGATGGCAAGGATCTGGTAAATTGGATACTATAGATGGAGCAATATTTTGATCTAATGAGATGTAACTATTACAAAAGGCACATATTGCATCTTCATATTTAGAACTGGATCAATTTTTATGGTATAAAGGGCTTTGTTATCGTAAACGACTTGTTACGTGGTTAATTTTCACGGAGGAAATGATAGCACATTATGAGGATACAAAGAGAAGCACCTTCTTTAGCCAATTTATAAATCTCAAACAAAAGGGTTCAATAGCAGAGCACATTGAGGGCTTTAAAAAAATGAATATAAGGGTAAATGATATTTTAGAGAAGGGAAGTATTGATGTCTTCATAGGGAATTTAAAGGATGACATTCAACATGAGGTTTTTCATTGGGAACCTGATTCATTGGAGAAGGCATTCAGGCTAGCAAGAAAAATTGAAAGCGAAATTATGGAAACAAGGAATCCCACCTCTCACAACTATAATTATGAAATTTTTTTTTCTCCTAAACTTCCACAAACTATAGGGTTTACACCATAACAATTGGAAGAAAAAAGAGAAAAAGGGATTTCTTACAATTGTGATAGAAAATACACTAAAGGTCATAAGTGTGCTGAGAAGAAATTATCTTACATAGATTATGAAGAGGAGGAAGAAAAGGATTAAGAAACATCAAAAGAAGAGGATATACACCAAGAACCAACCCTAGAGAAAGAATAAATGAATTCGACAATATCTTGTAAATCATTGGCAAGAATAACCACTCCTCAAACTCTCAAGATAGAGGGACATATGAAGAAGAAGAAGTTTCGAGTAGTGAAATATCAGGAAGAAAAGTATCAAGAAACATCAAAAGAAAATGATACTCACCAGGAACCAACCCCAGAGAAAGAAGAAATGAATCTGACCATATCTTCTAATGCATTGGTCAGAATTACCACTCCTCAAACTATAAGGATAGAAGGACATATCAAGAAAAAAAAGGTAATAGTGTTGATTGATCCGAGTAGTACCCATAATTTTATTCATTGTAAGATAGCAAAGGAATTGAATTGATTCCTATATCCAGCACCAGAGTGTCAAGTGACAGTTGTAAGTGGCAGAACCATAAATTGCTCTAGAAAGTTCCATAATATCAAGCTATCCATGGTAGAATATGTATTGAATAGCCCAATGTTTTCCATTCTAATGGATGGTGCTAATGTTGTACTATGAGTCCAATGGATACAATCCTTGGGTACAATAGCTTTTAATTTTCAAGAACTTTTCATGAAATTTTCTTTGAAAGGAAAGGAAGTTGAATTAAGGTGTATCATAGGGAAACTAAGAAAGATAATCAGATCTAACGGAATGACAAAGCTTCTAAAGAAATAAAAATGAGGCATAATTGCACAAATATGTTCGCTAATGGTTCCCACATCGAAATCATCTATTTCTCCATATCTCCAAAAAGTCTTGGACAATCATTCCAAGGTATTTGAGACTCCCAAAGGTCTCCACATATTTGTGATCATGATCATGCTATTAATTTGATTCCAGGAAGTGTTCCTCCAAACATCAAGCCTTATAGATATCCATATGCCCAAAGGAGTGAAATTGAACATATGGTTGCAGAAATGGTAGAGGTTGGTATAATTATCCAACCAAATTTGATTAAAAAAGCAAGGGATGAATGGAATAATGACAAAGCAGGGTGGGGACTCATTCAAAAGTTGTCGAAGATCCCAGCTCCAACAATATTGCCAAAAATTGATAAGGAAAAATCATATTGGAACCTGAAGCATTCACAGAACCAAGAAGTCGACAACTACAAAATCGATCAATTTTAGAGTATCTCATCAAATGAAAGAACTTACCCACTAGAGATTCCACGTGGAAGGATGAGAATTTTATGCAGAACCATCAAGAACTAATCAAGCATTGAGGACAACACCTTTTTAAGGACAGGGGCATGTTAGGTCCCTATACTACTAGTGTAACCCCTTATTGTTATTAATACAACCCCCTTATTATATTGTTGTGCCCATGTAGTCACCATATTGTTATTATTGTTATGTCAGCTCTGATTATATTATGACCCCTTAGACTCCCATATATAGAAAGGAGGTATTGTCATTTGTATCATCCAAGACTTGTTCATTTGTGTAATGTAAAGGAGGTTGCCCCCTTGAAGAGGCTTATTTCTAAGGCATTGATCTATCTTTTCTATCTTTTTGTGAGCTGGTTTCATAACACGGAGAATATGTTAACAACAAACTCATCAAATTTTGCACTGAACATGGAATTGAAATGCAACTTACTATTCCATATACTCCACAACAAAATGGTGTAGTTGAAAGGAAGAAGCACACCTTAAAGGAAATGGATAATTGTATGCTTCAATTTAAAGGATTTAGTCTTAATTTTTTGGGTAGAAGCAATTAACTGTGAAAATTACATAGTAAATTGCACTCCTACTAAGGTTTTAAAGAATATCACTCCAAAAGAAGCATGAAGCTCAATTAAACCAGATGTTAGTCACTTTCGTGTTTTTGGAAATGATGCATGGGCCCATATTCCAGATAAGAAACATAAAGCCTTAGAACCTAATAGTGACAAATGTATTTTTGTTGGATATTCTAAAGATGTCAAATGATATAGACTTCTTTCATCTAAATCCAAAAATATTATCATTAGAAGAGATGTAAAGTTTCCTGAAAATATATCAGCCTACGAGCCTAGATCAACGGATGTGCCGCCTCTCTCTATCCCTTCTACTTGTGAAAATATTTCTTCTTCAAATGATGACAACGAGGATAAAAATCCTCCCCCACCTTCTTGGGATCCTCCTTCAGCTCCTCATCTTCCAAAATGGGCCCGCGCTACTCAAGATGTAGTAGGTACTCTTGCAGGTGATCCTACAAATTAGCATCACACTCGTTCTCAGTTTGATAGAGCCTCTTCTTTACTGGCTCAAGCTCCAACGACTTATGATCTTGACACCTTTGCATAAGCTTCAGGCCATCCAAATTGGGATGCAGATATGAATGAAGAATATCGTTCATTATTGGCAAATGATACATGGGATCTTGTTCCTGTTCCAAAGGGACAAAAACTTTTTGGATGCAAATGGGTTTACAGAACCAAGTATGGACTAAATGAAAAAGTTGACAAACATAAAGCTTGTCTTGTTGCTAAGGGTTTCTCACAAATTGAAGGAATTGACTATATTGAAACCTTCTCACCTATTGCCAAAATGAGCTCTATCCACCTTGTTCTTTCCCTTATTGTCTCTTTCAAATGGGAATTCCATCAAATGGATGTTAAATCTGCCTTTTTGCATGGGGACTTGTATGAAGAAATCTATATGTAACAAACTCCTAGATTTATACAACTAGAATCTAGCCTTGTATGTTGGCTTAAGAAGTCCTTTTATGGTCTCAAGCAAGCCCCTTGGGCTTGGTACGCCAAAATGGATAGCTTTCTTTTAGATACTGGCTTTCCTAGGTGTCATTCTGACAATACTGTCTACACCAAGAAAGTGGGTAAGTCTCTTATCATTCTTGTTCCTTATGTTGGTGATCTTATCCTTATTGGTAGTGATCCCAACCTTATAAACCATGTGAAGTTCAGCCTTAAAAAGTAGTTTGAAATGACAGACTTAGTACATTTGCAATATTTTCTTGGTCTTCAGGTCTTGCAATCCAAGGAAGGTATTTCCTTTTCCTAGTCCAACTATGCATGTGATCTTCTATGCCACTTTCACATGGAAGAATGTAAGCCAACCCCTTCACCCTTTCAGTCTGGAGCCAAATTTCAGTCACTTGTACTTGCCCTGAAGTTGATGCTACCTTATATTGTCAGCTTGTAGGAAAAAAAAATTATTTGACCCAAACTCATGCTGACCTTTCCTTTGTTGTTGACCTTATTGCTCGTTTTATGCAAAACCCACATGAAATTCATTGGAAAGCAGCTAAAAGAATACTTCATTATGTTCGAGGTACAGTTTAGTTTGGGATTCATTATAGTGCAGAAGCATCTCCTCTATTGGTTGGTTTCACTGATTCTGATTGGGCTGGTGACCTTGATGATCGGAAGTCTACTGCAAGTTATGGCTTCACTCTTGGTTCTAGACCTATTACATGGGCTTGCAAGAAACAAAGTGCCATTTCTCTTTCTTCATTAGAAGCAGAGTATTGTGGCACTGTAGAAGCTAGTAAGGAAGCCCTGTGGCTTCGTCAGATCCTGTCAAAGTTTGTCTTTCAGTAGCAGCATCCGACTACACTTTGGTGTGATAATTAAAGTGTCATTCAACTATGCAAAGATCCAGTCAAACATCAGTGTAGCAAACACTTTGAACTACACATGCACTTCATCATAAAGGTCATTCATGACCATGTTCTTGAAGTGCAATATTGTTCAATAGATGATCAAGTTGTAGACATCTTTACAAAGGCTCTCACAGAGGCGAATTTTACTAAACTTTGATTTATGGTTGGAGTTCAGGAAGTTGTCACTAAGGGGGGATAGGCTCTAATGCTTCCTTCCTTCTCCTATTGTATCATATTTTTACATCCTTAAATCCTATCCCAAGTTGATGTTAAGGGGGGATGTTAGGATATTCCGAAACATAGGAGATAGTTAAGTATAACATGGTATAGTGTAGAGTTAGGTAAAGTGTGCTTCTTTACTATTTATTTTTGTAACTTACAATCCGATGGTCACGATATGTTATAGACATTAAGTGATTCAATGGTTCATTCTCTCCTCAGAATTACTGACACTTAATCTATGTCTTAACACCCGATTGGTCCGTGATCTCTATTTAAAGAGCATGGAGGGTCATTTGTAGGGTGACCATTCATGAGAGAAGCTTATGTAAATTTTCTTTCTTTTATTAATAAATTTCCTGAAGTGGTCATGTTGGCTCAAGCCGTGGATTGCTTCCCTCTTTGAGGGTTTTAACCACATCAAGAATATTGGTGTATTGATCTGTGATCTGTTTTTGAGCGGTGTCCTTTGGTGTTCTATCTAAGGAAGTTACCTTGTAAATTCCTACAATGGACAAAGATTTTGTGTGATTGAAAAATAGAAAGAAATAACGTGGCATTATAGTGGGCCCAGTGGATTATTAATAATCTCGACTTGTAAGAAATAGATTTATCACAATCAGGAACATCAGAAGTGAAAAGAGCAGGGATCTTTTTGATAGTTTGCGATTTAACCGAATGTGAGATATTTATAGACTTTATTCATTATTTTATCAGGTCCAATTATTTTATGGTATTTTGCAATGGGAATGGTCCTCAACCTTTCCTTATATCGTTTTCGTTATAAGATTGCGATGCGATCAAGTTCAGCCATGAAGTGATTTTGTCAATACTCAAGCCTTTTAAGGAATATATATGCTTGGTTCTCAGGGGCTATCCTTTATTTCATCGTAAGTTTTGTAAGGGTAAAAACAAAGTGTTGTTTCTTTAAGACTTTGCGATATGCCATATCGTCGGGGTTTTCTTTAAGGTAAGCTTTATTGAAATTTTCTGGGCCTGATTGGATTTGTTTATTCAAAAATCAATTTTTTTTTTCAAAAACCCTAAACTATGTTATTTTCCTATGTTTTTACATTTATAAGTGTCCTCATTTATTTATACAATAATTTCCTAAGAAAATTATATATAAATAAATGGGGGTTGTTGCACAACACAACAATTGGCAATTCACTCGAAGAACCAGTTATCTCTGATTTATAATAATGAAATTTCTATAGCTTTATTAAGTAAAAAAAATTCAGGAAAGGAAATTATTTTTTAAATATTTAGATAAGTAACATTACTCTAAATATAAAAAACTCACTTAATCATAATTATTTTTATATCCTCTTGTATATGAAAATACCTTTTGTCTATGTCGATCTTTAATTAGTTGTAAAGATAAAGTAGGGGCCTTTTTACGACTTAGTGCTTTAATATACTCATTTGTCATAGGTAGAGCCACTGCTGCTAGCAAGCATTCATAGCCTCACATGGTTACCTTTTAACCATCAACGATTCAAAATCCCATCCATTTAAGAGTGCAGTCTTTAGAGATAATTTCAAAAGTTATATATATATATATATATATATTATATATTATTGTAGTATATATATATCTAATTTATATATATATATATATATATATATTATATATATATATATACTATATATATATTCCATTTTTATTTTTTATATATTAACTTTTCTCTTAATTTCTTCATTACCTAAAAGCCATTGTCCTAGTTTGGTGACCAAAAAGTGACAACGCCATTCACTAGTTGTAATTGAATTGAACAAGTTGGCTCGTGATGAGATCCCTTGTCTTAATATTAAACTAATCATAGTCCATTACCCTGGTTTGGTATTCAATGTTGGTAATGTTAGTTTATTGTTTCCCTGTGTACATAGTAAGCAGGCTCATGATGAGACCCCTTATCTTTCACGATTAATATATTTTTGAATTACACTCTAAAAAATAGTAAAGTTAATGGATGGGGAGGATCACTGACTCCTTAAGAGTTTTGGATGACAATTTTAGAGTTGAAGATGCTTAGCTATAAATAGTATTTAGTTTGTTAAAGATAACCTTTCTTGACTAATAATAGAGTAAAAGGATTTTATAAAGTTGAGATTTTCAAAGAATCTACAACTTCGATGGAAAATTAAATTTCAAAGTTTTATGATACTTATGTAATTTTCAAATGTTGTGATCATTTCCTTAATAATTCCTACTTTCAAAGAGAAAGATCATAAAACGTTTTAAGAGATTTTTATTGCAAAGCCAAAAGTAATGCTATTTAGCATTATTTTCTAAGAGAACCAAAAAGTAAATTCAATAATGTCACATTAGAAGATAGAATCTTGTAAGAATTTTTTTTTTTTTAAATAAGTCCATTGAGAGGAAGATAATCTCTCCTTCCTAATAAATCTTGTAATATGAATGTTTATGGGCCTATTTGTTTAGCAATTTGAAATGGTCCAAGCCACATTTTCTGGAATTTATTATGCTTTGACTAGCTGCTGATGGCGATCATGTGTAAGCTTAGCTTTATCTCTTTCTTCTTCTAGTTTAAGAAATTGAGACTATCTTAGTTGTAAAGAAGAAGAAGGTGTTTCATTGATAAATTGGACTAGGGCTAATGATGGAAGAGCTAGATTTTAAGGGATGATAACCTCTTTCCCGTATACTAGATTGAATGGAGAAGTGCCTATTGAGGCCTTCTGAGTTATTCGATCTGCCAATAAAGAAAATGTCAAATATTTATGGCAATTCTTTTGGCTCTGATCAACATTTCTTTTAATAATTCTTATGAGGTTCTTATTGGTTTATTCTACTAGATCGTTTCCTTGAGGGTAGTAGTTAGCAGAGTATTTAAATTTAAAACCCCTCTTAAGAGAAAATTTAGTCATATTATTTTCTGAAAAGTAAGATGCGTTATCAAACATAAGTGTAGCTGGTAAGCCAAATCTAGTAATAATGAACTGATCAATGAATTCAATGATAACATCAAAATTAGCTACCTTTAGTGGAATTTCTTCCACACACTTAGTAAAATATTATGTAGTTGTAAGGATATAATTATGTTGTTTTGAAGAATGAGGAACAATCTCACCTATGATATCCAATCCCCATTGTTCAATGTTGATTGGTTGCAGAGGTAAGGAAGATTTCCATTGTCTTATAGTAGCAGTTTGACATATTTTTATTTACTCACATATTCATGGGTATCCTTGAACAAAGTTGGCCAATAGTATCCAACATGTAGGATATTATGTGTTGTAGTATCCCCTTCGAAATTTCCACCAGCTGGTCCATCGTGGAGTTCCTGCAAAACCTTCTACGCTTCAGACTTTTCAAGGCATCTTAGTAATGTGGAGTCATAATTTCTCCTAAATAACACATCATCAATGATTTCACAATTATTTTCTTTCAATCTTAAAGATCTTTTCCTTTAGTGATTGAGTTCAGGGGGAGCATATCCATTTTTCAAATAGAAAATAAGATCAGCAAATCGGGATTCTAAATCGTTTAGGCTTACCTCAAATATGTGTATGGTACTCCCTTAGTCCTCATCTT
The DNA here is from genome assembly GCA_000404065.3 of Pinus taeda. Classification (NCBI taxonomy): domain Eukaryota; kingdom Viridiplantae; phylum Streptophyta; class Pinopsida; order Pinales; family Pinaceae; genus Pinus; species Pinus taeda. Next base: position 214,514 of record APFE030340266.1, read on the forward strand.
CTGGTAGATTGGAAGCTCTTATAAGTAACCTAAAAAAACTTTGTCCTTTGACAATTTTGGCTGGTTTAATGTCAATGTCATATGCTTGCTGAGCTGTTATCCAATTTGCCCTTTTTTCTCCTGCTTCCCTTTGTATAAGCAATTATCTCGCTGCTAAGAATGGTACTATTATTTTAGTGTGGTTTTTTAGGTGAAAAGGCCTGAAGTGATTTATAGATTAGAAAATAGAAAAAGTTTGTTTTTCTACCTCTGAATAATTTAGTTCAGCACCTTGAAAATTAGAACTAAAGAAAAAGATGGGTGCTTCAATTTGTTGATCATTATGTTGCGTTAGAATAGCAGCATAAGATGTTTGAGATGTGAATGTATACAAGATGAAATGATTAGAAAAAATTGGAGTTGTTAAAGAGGGAGAATTCATAATGGCTTGTTTGATTAAATCAAAATCTTCTCTTTCATTATGTTCCCACTTAAAGATTGAATTTTCCTTAATCATGGTTTGTAATGGTAACACAATTTGGGAAAATTCAGGGACAAATATTCTAACAAAATTTATCTGACCTAGAAAGGACTGCATAGATTTTTTATTATGGGGCAAAGAAATTTCAAAAATTTCCTTTATTCTATCTGGATCAATACAGATATCCTTTTTGGATACAATAAACCCTAAAATCTTACCTTCATCAAGAGAAAAATAAGATTTCTTTGGATTTAATGAAATTCCATACTTCTTGCAGCGTTCAAAGATCTGCTTTAAGTCATGTAAATGGTTGTTTCTCTTTTTGGAATAAATAGTTATGTCATTTAAGTAAATGACAATAGTTTTGTTTTTCATACCCTTAAAATCTATATCCATGGTTCTTTGGAAGGTTTCCCCTGCGTTAATTAAACCAAAAGGCATTTTGTAGCAGGCATAGGTTCCCCATTTAGTCTTGAATGTAGTCTTTAATCTATCATCTGGATGGACTAGGATTTGGTCATATTCTAAAAATCCATCAAGAAAAGACATTAGTTCTGAACTAGCTATTGGTTGCAGTGTTTTCTCCATAGTTGGTAATGGGAAATTGTCCTTCTGACAAGATTTGTTGAGAATTTTAAAATCTATACAGATGCGAATGTCACCATTATTTTTCCTGACAGGTACTAAGTTTGAAACACATTTTAAATTCCTAATAGGAAAGGTGATCTTGGCTTTAAGGAGTTTATTCAGCTCAGACTTGATATGACTTTCTATATTGTGGTGAATTTTCCTTAATTTCTGTTGTACTGATTTGTCATTGGATATCATGTAAATAGTGCGTTGTATGATGGAGTTAGTGTATGTTTTAAGATTGTCGTGGTTCCAAGGAAAGATATATTTATACTTTTTTAACAAATGAATAAATATTGATCTCTCATCAGGTGTGAGACCAAGTCCTAGATTGATGTTTTTGGTTTGAGATCAGTTCCAAGGTTTACTAGTTCAAACCTTAAGGTTGAACATTCGATTTTAGAATTGATAACCTTCTTAAATCTATCTTTTAGATCATAAATACCCTCAAGTTTTACCACACATTTAGGTATGGGATTCTCATTGGACTTATTTTTCTCAACTGATTATCATACTCACTTTCATCAATTATTTGATCATCATATGATGCTTCAGATGTTAAAAATATTAGGATATCTTCGTCATCATTAAACACTCGCCAATTGGTGACATTATTAGGAATGGATGGTCAAAAAATTAATTCTATGGAAAACCTATCTAGACTATAGTCCTCTGATGGTCTAATATTGGATGCTATGTTAGCCATAAGGTCAACACTTTCGTTTTGAAGTCTAGGGATAGGAGAGATGTTGAATGCTAAAAAATGTGAGGTAAGATCTTGGACTAATGACTGGAAATTCTTTAAATATCTAGAGAGACAAGGAATGGTGTTTCTTGTTTGTTTGATAACAATTTCAGAATTTCTAAGAACTTGGAGATATTTGATATCAAGACCTATTGCTTTATACAAACCTTGGATTAGTGCCTCATATTCAGTGGTATTATTTGTGCATTCAAATTCTAACCTACATGCTAGCATTGTTTCTTCTCCTTCTAGACTAATTAATATACAACTAGCTCTTGCACCATCATTGGATTTAGATCCATCAAAATATAATGTCCAAAACAAAGTTTTAACTAATGGTTTATCTACAAGATTTATACATCTGGAAGAATTTGTTTGAGAAAATTTCTCAATATGGGAAGTAACAGAGTTATCCAAAAAAGGTGACTTATGTGCATTGAAATTTCCTAAAAATGACTCATCAGAGTAGTTTCCAATGATATTATTGTTAAAATATACTTGCTCATTTTCATTTTCAAAATCAGTTATTGTTTGCTTCATATGTTTTTCTCGGTCAAATCTGATTTTATTTGCATTTCCATTGTAAGGGAGACACATGTGAGACCAATCTGTTGCAAAATAGTTGTGAAGTTTCTCAAACCAGTCTCTACTAAGAATTGAACCATAAAATTTGGGAATATCAACAATTAGTATGTCAATTACTTGACAAAATTTTTTATTAAAAGAAAGTCTAATGGTGACTAAATTCATTTCCCCTAATACTTCAACATTTTTTCTATCAAGTTGCACAATTTGAACAACAAACTTTTTGGGTGAAACATTTAATTTGGTGTAGACTATTCTTGGCATAATGTTTGAAGAGGCCCCTGAGTATATTAAGCAGTTGCGAAGATTTTTATTGAAGATTTCATATGTCAATAGGAGAGGGGGATTATGTGAGTTATATCTGTCACCAATTAATATAGCATCAGTAGGATCAACCTTATTTGAGGAATCATTGGGAGTCTTACCCATTCCCCTAAAAGCTTTGGATAACACAACAGTAGAAAGAGGAGAAGCAGGAACTACGTTCAATTCTTTTACTAATAGATTCTGTTGATGTTTAAGATTATTGAGCTCATGAAGAGAGATGTTTTCTCTTTCTTTCTTAATGCCCTCTACTATGTTATATTCCATGGTATCAACAACTACCAAGGTTTTGGATGAAGATGGAGGATTGATGAGGATGGGGCTGGTTGAGGATACTTAGGAGAAGACTTTTCACTAGCCACTTTATCCTTGGTAGAAGAGGTTGAGGTATTTTTCTTTTAGGTTGATTGTGTTGAATCAACAGGGTCTTTGTTCCTAGTTCTAACAGGAAAAGCTTCTTTCTCATCTTAATCATCAGAAGAAAGAAGGATAAAATCCCACATTCCATGTACTTCAACCAATTCTTCATCTTCAATCTCATCATTAGCTAATGCAATTTCTTCATCATTATATGGCACATGCTTTTCTGATGAAATAGAGATTCCTCCCAATTCCTTTATTAATGTCTAGACCTTAGGTGATTCAGGATTATAATCTAAAGAAGGTGCTTCTGGGAAATCTACTAGGAGACTTAAAAGGTGATTTCTCAACTTCTGATCTAGAAATAGGAGTTTTAGCTGAGGATTTAGAATTTGGATGTGATCTTGAGGGGCATTGACTCTTGGAATGCCTTGTTAATTTAGATTGAGTTATCTTTTCCATTCATAGTCGATGGCCCTCCTTCTAGTGGGAAAATGTTGATGCCTCGAAAATCATTGCAACAACATGGAGGGAAACCAGCCGGTCGGGGACTTGAATACCATCCCTTATCCGTTTGTAATAGTGGCTCTGACTGGATATATGGGACTAGTTTCCCAATAAAATGTGATATGATGGATAAAGTGTTGATGATGAAAAAATAAGTGATAGATGAGGTGGTTTTCAACTAGAATTTACATATATTAATCTATCTATTTACCCAGGGTTTTACTTATATTTATGCAATCTAGAATAATTATCCTTAGTGTATGATAATGAAGATTGGTAAAACACTTACAGAAATGAAATATTTTTGAAATAATTATTTTGATTAAATAGGTAATCAAAATAATCGATAAAACACATAATATATCAAATATTGCTCAAAAATTGCTCATATATGTATTAAAGGATGACAATTCAAGCACGTTCACAAGTGAATAAATGCAAAACTGCATTAATAGAGATATATATGTCAAACAATACAAAAGGAAAGGGATGTAAATTCATAAATAGATCAATATACATTAATAAAAGTACCCAATGCATATGCCTCTACTCATAAAGTAAGTAGCTCCAATCTAGTCTTTTTCATTAAGATGGCTTCAAAAGTACAAAAGTAAAAGCTTCCAAAGCCTTCTTCACAAAACTTTAGGACTCCGATCCAGCCATTCTAATAAGACAAACTTTAAAAGTACAAAAGTGTGAGATTTTAGAGCATTTATTTATAAAATTGGGGACCCTTTCTTCATAGACATGAAAGGGTTTATATAATAAAAATACAGTACAAAAATATATATTACATGAAAGTTTTGAGGAGGTTTAAACAACTCTCCTTAAAATAAGTGACATAAATGTAGAAATAGAAATTGTTGCAATGACGAGCTCAAGAATGTAATGGTGTCTACTCTTTCATTCATTCTCTAAGCTAATAAATATTCATCATTGGCTTGAATTCAGGAGGCTGACCTATCCTCATGCGTAACTATCCTGTATAGACTACATCTGAAAGAGTGGGAAGCATATGGGTGGATGATTCAGCAAGGTAGCATAGCATTAGCCACTGACTATCTGGCTTCACAATATATTTCCAATATACTTCCTAGTCTAGTTTGGTCATTTGTTTATTGCCTCTTCCCTAGCTTTTGAGGTTTCTTTCCATTATGTTTATGTGACTCTGATATCAGGTAGACTCCCAAGTGGACATTCCTGTATCAAGTTAGCATTGTGCAAATTATCATTAATGGTTTCAATGATATTATTTCTACCTGTTTCAGTCGAATATCCCAATCGGTAAAGAGGATTTCTTTATTTGATTCCTCTATCCTGGGAAGATATGTTGCTTTGCCCTCTGGAGTATCCTTCCATGTTATGTATCCTGATATCTTATCGCCAATCTCATTAAAAGTCACTCTTAGATCCGATGCTTGATTCATCAGTGAATCAATTGTATTGCACATTGGATTGATGATAGACAACTTTTGATAGAATGTTGTTTGTTTCCTTGATAACAAAGCGCTGAGCTCTAATTATTCTTTTATAAAATCCTCAACCTTAGGATTATCCTTCAACTGATCTAGTGAAAACTATAGCTGTTGTATTTGGATATCCTTAGCACTTGTTTTTGCCTAATACTGGAGCTTCAATTGGTTAAAGATCTATTGTAATTGGGACATTTGACTTTTCATTTGATGATTAACATTCTATCTCTCTTCTGCCAACTGTTGCTCTAGATATTTGATTCTCTCTTCTTTCTCTCTTACTAGTTGTCTAAGTTCAGTCACCTTGTCAATAGTAGAAGATGCATAAGCACCTACAAACTGTGACAATTTGTCAAATTTTTTGAAGTATCTGTAGGGGTATCCTTCCATACTACATCCACAGGTTCACTTTCAAGAATTACTATTGATGATGGTTATGTTCTCCTCCTTTTCCTCTGTCTTTCTACCACAACCCAATGTTTGGGACTGTAAAAGACATCAAGAGGAGACATTTCTTCCACCCTAAGGATGATTTCAGATGAAGGGAAGGCCAGAATGATCTCAACTTCCTCTATAGTGACAACTTTATCAGTAGCCCTTTAGGTAAGTGAGATTTGTCCAATGTTTTGGGGTGTGTTGAATGTTTTTTCCACCTCAACATATTTTCCCCTTGTTGTCCTCTAAGGTGCTGGTCAAATTGTTTCCATGCTTCATCCAGCTGATTCTTGAAAGGAGATTCATTTGTATGTAATTATGTGGATATATCTTCAACTTCTATCTCCTTGGAAGCTTTTTCTGATTTATTTTCAGTATCCTTTTCTAAAATCTTCTCTGTGTTGTGCTCTGGGTTGTGCTCTGAGCATGTTGGGATGGGTTCCCCTGGGTTATTTTGGGGTTAAGATAACCCAATTTTGGTACAATTTCATAATTAATGTAAAGTCTTCTTGATTTTTGGATGTGGAGCACATAGGTGAATAGGATTCAAAGGGACTTAGCCCCTTGTTTTGGATAAGTTTTGAGTCAGTCTTGAGATTCACATATGGTCCGCAAACCATGGCATTGTATGAAAGATTCTATAAATAGTGAGTCATAGTGAAAGGAAAAGGTAACTAAGTAAGATCGAGAAAGAAGGAAGATAGAAGAGCAAAGGGCTCATAAGATATTAGAAGAAGAAAGGCTCTATAGCTAAGTATGCAGAGGCCTAGGATGAGTCTGCATCTGAGTGTGGGGACTCTTGTAGATGTGTACACAAGGAAATTTTGAGTCTGTAATCTTGAATGGAAGATCAATAAAGATAGTTTTCCGACGAATTCCTGAGTACTTCTGTTTATCTTTGTTAATGTTATATGTTGCTGATAAATGAATTGTTTCATGAGATGTTGATGGAATGTTACACAATTCTCTTGAAAAAGTATTAATAGTGTATGCAATGCATGTTTAAGTAATTTCATGAAGTCTCTAATGAATTATCTTATGTTTACTAATAAATTAAGTAAGACTGCATGAACACTAATTTAGGACTTCTATATGATGCCCGTAATTAGGAAAATTGGATGTTAAAGGTCCACAAGGACTAATCGTATACCTTCGTAAAGGTCTAAAGGCTGTTTTAACAGAGCTTCTATGATGTGCCCTAAGAGTTATCGATCTGCATGAAGGAAAATCTAAGGCATTGAAATATATCACACTAGTCTCTAGATGCAAAAACTTGGTTCTTGCATCCCCCAATACTGCTTCAGTTGAGACTGCAGCCTATGCTACATGGGTTGTTGTCAAAAATGGATAGTAGTGTAGGGTTTTGTTGGTTGGTGCAACTAACTCTGAACCTTGGTCATGACTCCCTAAGCCAACAAATGGTTCTGTTGCTAGGACCAGGATCTACTTGAAAGATATGTGTGATGTCGCATCACTGGAATCTGACCAAGAAGGAAATTGAATAGTGGTTGGATCGGAAGAATCACGAGTTCACGGTGTAAGAAAACAGGAATCCACACCTGTCAAAGGAAGAGTGGTTGAACAAGTATCTATATACGGAGATACACGAGATCTTCTTTTGGACCTTCCAAATTGAGTTGTATGAGTGGTTAGCTAAAATTACAAACTATCAAGGAAGGTGGAAGCTCGATAGTCCTCTAGTGTGGACTCCAGAATTAATGCAACGAATAGAAACCTCTAAAAACAAGATCATGTGAGCTGTCGATCATTGGCTTGATCAAATTCTAGGAGGTTTTGTTATAAAATTTGCAGTTGATACCTCAATCAGCTATAGTGAAGTGGAGCCACAATTTTTCAAAGGACCGTGAGATGAGTATTTAAGATCATTTAATACTTAAATTAAAATTTTCTTATGTGAAAAACAGGTGATTCCGTTACCTTGATGTTCAGAGCTATGTGAAGTGGATGATTCTTTAGAAATTGCGAAGGTTCGGGACCAAAGTATAGTCCATTGATTGGACCTCCTTCAAGTGACGACGAAGGGGCAGGGTAGACTACGCTGTGAAGCATTGTTCAGCGAATCACTTAGGGGATTCCTCGAGAAAATCATCCTTCCACTCCACCTCCACCCCCACCTCCACCGCATACACCTTTGACCACACCTCCACCTCCACCACCACCATTCAACATGGCGAATACAATGAAGATGTCGATCTTCAAAGGCATAGGAAGTGAAGATGCATAGTACTTCTGGTTTGTTGTGAATGTTGTATGGACATCACAACAAATTACTAATGACAATATAAAAAAGGCACACTTAGTTACCACTTTGCAGGATCATGCACTAACCCGGTACATTAAGTATTGTTATGATAATCCTCTTGCAATGCTAGCAGAGACTAAGGGAGATTTAAACAAAGATTTTAGTAAGCCTAAGTTTGACTCACATTCAGTATTTGGATTCAAAGAGATCATGATGAGAGTCGATGAGACAGATTGGGAATTTGATTAGAGGTTGAAGTGTCAGATCAGAGAAGCTAACATGTAGATCACAGATATCCAGCATCGTGAATGGTTTATAGCATTGATTTTGCCCCACTTGAGAATTTCTATGTCACAAAAGAAGGTAGAAACATAGGTAGAATATTTGGAGATCACAATGAGGCTGCAAGCATCACCTATTTAAGACACAAACTTGGGAGTACAGCAGATCCACTCATAGTTAGCAAGCTTACACCTAGAGTTACAAAGTTTGAAGAAACACAACGATATTAAACTAGAAGTGTGTGCAGAAGTCTGGTGTTTGAAGTGCAAGGGATAGGGACACGATAAATATCATTGTCCCATGTACATAAATTATATTACAGGAGGGGGGCCAATTCCCTTGAAGCTAGAAGCCCCAGAAGGGCCAAGCATGGGAGCTGCGCTATGGTGTGCTATTTGTCAGGTTGTTGGACAACATGTGATGGATAATTTCCATTTACTTAAAAATTTCATCCAGACACCCCAGTAGTTGTTCTATAACTTCTTCAAATCTATGGGCCATGGTGAGCACCACTGTCGAATCTATAAGATGATGATGGAAAGGACACCTCTATACCGGATGCAAGAAGAGACTCGACCTCCAAATTAGGGTGCTGGAGGAGCGCGCAGAGGATATCAGGGTTGAGGATGGGGCCAAGGAGGAGGAGGACCTGGTATAGGTCATGATAAGATTATTTTCTACAATTATGGACCGCCGGGGCATTAGGGGCAAGAATGCCAGAATCCTACACATCCATCATGTCAATATTGTAGACAGTTTGACCATAATATAGGGGAATGTTCGGTACTAATAACTAGAATGCAAAAGAAGGAAACATAGCCTTAGCAGCCTATGCAAAATATACAGATGATGAGGGATGAGCCCGTGAAGAAGATAAAAGTGTTAACATTGTGCTAAGAAGTGGAATGATGACTGGCACTGGTAAGGGTAAAACACATGAAGAAGAAGGATGGGTCCGCAAATCGTCGGAGAAAGAAGTCAGCTTTTATTTAGATCATGCTAAGGAAACATTTATGGAAGCTAAAAAGAGCTTCGCTGAGGCCTCCACCTCAGGGAGCTAGGACAAGATGCAAGAAATCAGCACACTTGTAGAGGTTGATCCCTTTGTTCTCACTACGTTTTTTGAGACCTACATGAAACTGCTGCGCTATAGCAAGGTTGTGGATGGCTGACAGGAATTAATAAATAAATGTGCCAACAAAGAGAAAGCCCCTAATGAACACTACATATTCAGAAGGATTGGAAAACATAAGGCACGAATAGGGCACGAGATGAGGCTCACTGCATAGATAGGTGATTATGAGATGGACCAGGTCATTTTGGATCTGGGGTCTAATGTGAACGTATTATTGAAACAAACATGGGAAAGGATGGGGAGACCTGCACTGCAGTGGTCTCCGATTTAGCTTAGAATGGAAAACCAATAGAAAATCATGCCCATGGGATGGTTATATGGAGTAATAGTTGATATTGAAGGTGCGAGCGCAGTAGAAGACTTTGAAGTTATAGAAATGGTTAATGATAGTAATCCCTACCTCGTGCTTCTGGGAATTTGACTGGGCTATTGATATGAATGGGGTCATTAATTTGAAGAAGAGGACAATGTCATTTGAAAGATGTCGCTTCGGGTTATAGTACTATTGGACCTTGCAGAAGGGGCATGATATACTAAACTAGTCCGCAATTATGAAGAAAGTGATGATGAACTGGATCAAATCTACAAAATTACAACATGAGATTAGCACTGGATCAATCTAATGGAAGATGGGAGGATCGCATGGGACCGAGAGTTCCTGCACCTTTGATTCAAACGAGGAATTAGAGCATTAGCAGAATCACTTACATGAAGTTTCCACATTGTGATGAAATATGTCGCTGCACTGTGTTTCATTGGAGGTAAGGAAATAACCATATTATCATGGCTTAACTGACATATACCTATTTTTGGATGAATTTGAGCATGAAGTCCATGAGGATCACCACTTCCAAGAATTAGAGTTGGCATTGCGTGCTACACCCGCATGATGGTGGGGTACACATAAGAATAGTTTTGATGGATGGAAAGATTACAGAAGGATGATGATGCTATGGTTTGGGTGTGCTAACACCAGAATGACTGAGAAATATAATGGAAGGGACAATTTGCACGATCATATAGTGAAATGGACTAAAGCATGGGGAAGCCAGAGTGGGTATACACATTTTTCCATACTTTGGATACAATTCCCATGAACTGGTATTTGGAAATGGAGCTCTGCATGGCACTGGAATAGGATGTATTGAAGGAAGGGTTCTTATTAACCTTCACCTTTTAATATGGCTTCGCAAGCATCGATGAGGTGCTACAAGAAATTAAGGTGGTTATATTTAGAATGCCGAAGGAACCTATGGAATGGACCCAATCAGATTGGAGCACCCAGATGCGACATGCATTGGAATTCTTAATGTAACCGCTGAAGAGGAAGATGAAGATCCGTGAAACATTAATATTCTAGAGGCAGAAGGGCATCGCGAAGTCAAAGGCCTGCAAATAGAAAACTCGGACATCTCTATACCCTTGAAGAGAAAGCAAGTAAGCGTTGGCATTAATGAAGAATTGAATTTCATGAAAATTGGGGATTATTAGGAAGACACTATAGTGGATAAAGTTGTTGAGTTACTCCACGAATACTAGTATTTCTTCCCCACTAAGTTTTTAGATTTAAAGTGCATAGTTGGTGATTTGGGCATTATGAAGATCAATTTGAAGCTGGATGAGAAGCCTATTAAACAAAGTCCATGTCGTGTCAATCCTAAATATAGGAAAAGGTTCACTAGGAGCTAGTTAAGATGTTGGAGGTAGGTATCATAGAACCTGTTGAAGAATTTGACTAGGTGAGCCTGATGGTGGTTCAGGAGAAGAAGCAAAAAGGTGAATAAGTATTTGAGTAGAACTGCAAAAGCTTAATGATGCCTATGTTCATGAACCATTCCCAATGTTATTTACAGACAAAGTATTAGACGATGTTGGACGATAGGAGGCCTATTCCTTTACTGATGGGTTTTCTGAGTATGATCAAATCAATATCACGCAAGAGGATAGGAGCAAAACCACCTTTGCAATGGAGTGGGGTTATTTTCAATACATTGTGATGCCGTTTGGACTCAAGAATGTACCTACGATATTTTCCCATGTAGTCATAGCAGCATTCAAGAAGTTCATTCATGAGTTCTTAGAAGTATACTTTGATGATTGGATGGTGTTTGGATTAGTAAAGAGCCATGTAGCAAGTCTCTACCTGATGCTGGATACATGTCGCAGATACCAGATCACGTTGAATTTGAAGAAATGCATATTTTGTGTTCCTTTTGGTATCTTGTTGGGTCATGTTTTTTGCAAGTAAGGATTGATGGTGGACCCTACCAAGATTATGGTAATTTTGAATTTGGAGGCCCCTAGGAATGTCAAGCAGCTACGTGCGACACTGGGACATACGGGATACTATACAAAATTTATCAAATATTATGCTCAATTTTTTGTGCCCATGGAGAAACTGCTAAAGAAGGACACAACATTCTGTTGGGATGAAGAATGTCAGCACAACTTAGATGTGTTGAAAGAAAGGATGGTCACTACATCGATCTTAGTATTCCATGATTGGGAAAAGGAGTTTCATTTACATGTGGATGACTCTTGCATCACGTTAGGTGTAGTGTTAACATAGGCCGATGAAGGAGAAATGGACCATCCTATAGCCTTCACAAGTAGGAAGTTATCAAAGGCTGAGAAAAATTATTCAACGACTAAGCGCGAAGAGTTGGCCATGGTGTACACACTACAAAAATTAGGCATTATCTGTTGGGAGGGAATTTCAAGATGTACACAGATCATTTTGCCCTAAAATACTTGGTCAATAAGCCTATGTTGGGGGGGATGATCTGCAGATGGTTGCTACTATTTTAGGAGTATGACTTTGAAGTCATTGTGAAGCCAAGGAGATTAAATGAACGACCTAACCATCTGTCATGGATTGAAACAGGAGAGGAGCCTAATAATCTAGAGGAAGGGTTGGCAAATGTGCAGCTATTTTTGGTACATGTAGCAAATGACCATTTTGCAGACATTATTCACTTCCTGACTAGGGGGATGACACCGAAAGGATATACAGGCTTAAAAAATAAGGAATTACTAGTGCACACATCCAATTTTTCAGTGATTGTGGGACATTTGTATAAAATGGGTGTAGATGAAATCTTCTAACGATATGTGTCTAACTTTGAGCATGATAGCATTCTCATTGAGGGTCATGGGGGAGTTGCAGGAGGCCATTATTTGGGCAAGGAAACTATGCATAAGATATTGCACGTAGGTCTATGGTGGCCAACATTGCACAAGGATTCCAAGGCGTACTGTAAGGCATGCGATGCATGTCAAAGAACTGGCAGACCATTGTGAAGAGATGAGTTACCACTACGTCCTCAAGTATCTTCGCACCCCTTTGAGAAGTGGGCAATTGATTTTGTCCCCTGGAAAGAAAATGGGTGCGCGCTACTTTATCATTATGATGGAATATCTAACTAGATAGGTGGAGGCACAGCTGGTTAAGTATTGTATAGGAGCTACGGCACAAAAATTATTGTTTGATTATGTCTTAACCAAATTTGGTTGCTCGAAAGTATTGATGAGTGACAGGGGTATGAACTTTCTGAACAAAAAAATTAGCGTGTTGACTGAGGAATTCCATATCTACCATCAGAAGAGTACACAGTATCACCCAGAGGAAAATGGAACTGTAGAAGCCTTTAACAATATTTTGGAGAAGGCAGTGACAAATATCTGAAATGTGTAACAGAGTGATTGGGATGTGCGCATACCTACTGTATTATGGGCTTATAGGACTACTTGTAAGAAACTGACAAGGAAAACACCGTTTAGATTAATATATGGGGTTGAAGCCATAATGCCAATGGAATACATTGTGCCTAGTCTATGCATAGCAGCTCTGATGGATATGGTAGATCGCAAGGCCTTAGAGGAATGGCTCACGCATTTGATGGAGCTTGAAGAAGATCAATTTTTGGTAGGATTCCATCAACAAGTACAAAAGGAATGTAGAAAAGTGTGGCATGATCACCATATCAAGCTTCTCTCCTTCAAGGTAAATGATCTTTTCCTCTTATATGATAGTAAATTCACTAAATTTCCAGGTAAATTCCAAATGCATTGGTTAGGGCCATATTTTCAAAGAAATTACAGATGGCGGTGCTTTTCAATTCACGAGGCTGAATGGAGAACCCATCCTGGGAAGAGTGAATGCGAGAAGGATGAATCTATATATAGGGGATCCTGGAAACCGACTATATGGTAGTAGCATAGCCTTAGTGCTCTAGGCAGTTGCAAGGGACTGTGGGACTATAAACTACACTACCCAACTTGAAGGAAAATGTAGTGAGCAAGTTGCCCAGAGAATGACAAAGATGCAACCTAGGAAGTTGCACCATGTGGGAAGGTACCATGCAGTGCATCAAGAAATTGACCGTTGGAGTTACTATTCATGAATTGATGGCCAGAAGATAGTTAAGTGAAGCAGAGTGGTGGAAATTAAGGTGAAAATATTTGAATATCTGCTGCCAAAACAATATTTATTGTCAGAAATTAGGGGGAACAATCAGATTTGAATTCAAAACCCCCTATAAATTACAGATGCTAGTCCAACATAGAACACTTTGCATTCTTAGAGTTGTTGCTGAATTTCGCTATCTGTTGCCTATGAGCCGAATGTTCTAGGAGGAATTCTTGTCACGACAAAACATTTCTCCTGTAGCTCGCAAGTTGTTTATGGAGAGAATGACTTCCACCAACCCTGTCGAAGCTTGAGTTTAGAATCGACTATGTCTAACATATCAGGTCCATAAGTGTCAAGTGTAGAGGCTATGCCTGCAGTGCCCATGGTGCCAAGGTCACCCAGGCTAAAACAGACCATGACAAAAGGCAAAAATCCTACAATGAAAGAGAAGCAACTAGCAACAAAGGAAAAGAAGAAAAATTTGGTGCTGGTGAGCGCATCCCCAACGAAGCATACCGAAACACAGGCCAAGCAGAAGAAGGATAAGAAGCTAGAGAAAGTAGTGGACATGGAGGTGGTAGAATTCTAGGGAATAGAGGACATTGATGCTGAAGGAGTGAAACCCATGACAATGCCACCTAAGTAGACCCCTCTGCGAAAGGGCAAAGTAAAGGTCACGAAGGGACCAAATACCAAGAAGTTTACAGTTTCCATCCCCCTGCTACCTGAGAAGGTCCCTTTTGAAGGCCCTTGGCTTGCAAGGATCCCATCGTTAAAAATGGAGGATTGGAACCTCATAGACCACACTAAGTTTCCACATTTGGTGATGGAAAAATATATGCGGAAGGTCTATTATGAAGAAACTGGTGTTACAACATTGGAGATGAAGGAATGGGTCTATAGTGTGAACAAATCAAGGTTGCTCAATCTACTTTTGGTGCCACGTTATCACCACACCCCCATTAATACGATATGTGTGCTCCCGATCCTCACACTGGTGCATGAAGGGTGATTGTGGCTAGGAGAGCCTATCCCCATCACAGACATGTTGATTCACAAAATCACGCAGTTACCCTACAAAGGTGCAAACCCAGCTAAGTTGTTTGGAGGGAAGACTGGGGAGAAAGATCTTGCAGATAAGAAGGCGAGAGGGTATTCCATTCTTTCCATAACATATCACGAAATTCAATTCACTGCCCATATTTTAGCAGGGAAGGTTATGAGAAAATTCTTCGCAGATGAAGTTCTAGTGCTCGTAGTTTCCCTTGCTACGTAGTGTGCAAAAGGCATGTAATTTAATTGGGCAAGGTAGCTTTGTCAAGAGTTCCTAGCGAACTGCCGAGAAGCCCAGGACAAAACCAAGTTGTTCCACTACGCTTGGTTGTTGCTATCAATTATGCTCATTACATGGAGATTGTTGGGGGATAACCAATTTCCTCCACCTAAGGAAGGATTGTCGGAGGCAGTGCAATTCACTTCCTTATGGTCTACAAAGGATGTCACGTGGATTACAAAGCCAAAGGTATTTTGGATAATTTTGGAAATAGATCTCCATATGGAAATCAATCAGTGTCCAAGGTTGTCCCCAACCTTATTCACGCATCTTTCAGCCTACGCGGTGTTCAAGGCTAAATTCCACAAAATATATATCCAAGCACAGAAGGATATAGGGTGGAAATGGTAATAGCTTCCCTATTTGGTATTAGAAAAGGAGGCCTTGCAGGTGCATAGTTCACGTCTGGAGTCACTAGGTGTGGAGGCATGCAAGATAGTGCCTGAGATTCACATCTTGGAGGATGAACAATTGGAAGCCAAAATTAGAAAATTAGTCACTGGTGTGCACGAGGCTAAAGCAGAAGTTGGACGATTCACTTTCAAGTTCAACATGAAGATTATAGAGCTGTAGTTAAAGTTGTAGCCCACGACTTCGCCTAAGGTTTGAGAGAAGCACAGAGTTGCAATTAAGGAAGGCATGGTTACCTTGGACACCATAATCACTGACTGTGTGACACTGTTTGATCAGGCTATGGATCTGTTGACTAATCTGCAAGAGGACCCAAACTTGGAAACATTGAAAACAAAGGTAAGTGAGAGGCAGTGCCAATATGATGAGGTCAAGGCAACTGCATGCACCTTAGCACCATCACAATGCCCTACCAAGTTACATAAAGGAAAATAGTTATTGGCATAGGTAGATGAACCATAGAAGAAGGAGGCCTTGCTAAAGGCCATGTTGCAACCTTGGTTGGAAGAGGCTTATTAGGTCACGACTTCCATTCAATATATAATCTTAAAGGACTATAGTAGACACTGCAAACAATGAGGCTAGTAGTAGAGGGACCAACCACTAAAAAATTGATTGAGGAGGTTCAATAGGTAGTGACACAGAGTGCTGCTAAAGTTGCAGTAATCCGAGTGGAGATGGGGGATCTTCGCAGTAAGATTACGATGCCAATATAGTGACTCGAGGGCGAGTCATGATATTTGTGTTCGGGTCCTGTTGGGATGGGGTCCCCTAGGTTAGTTTGGGGTTAAGAGGACCCAATTTTTGGTAAAATTTTGTAATTAATGTAAAGTCTCTGCAATTTGTGGATACGGAGCATCTAGGTGAATAAGAGTCAAAGGGGCTTAGCCCCTTGTTTTGGATAAGTTTTGAGTTGGTTTTGAGATTCACTCATGGTCCATGGACCATGGAATTGTATGAAAAAGTCTATAAATAATGAGTCTTAGTGAAAGGAAAAGGTAAATAAGTAAGATCGAGAAAGAAGGAAGATAGAAGAGTGAAGGGCTCAGAAGATATTAAAAGACGAATGGCTCTGCAGCTGAGTGCACAGAGGCCTAGGACGAGTCCGCATCTGAGTACGTAGACCCTTGTAGCTGTGTGCATAGGGAAGTTTTGAGTCTATAATCTTGAAATGAAGATCAATAAAGACAGTTTTCTGAAGAATCCTTGAGTACTTCTTTTTATCTCTGTTAATGTTATATGTTGCTGATAAATGATTTGTTCTATGAGATATTGATTGAATGTTATGCGATTCTCTTAAATAAGTCTTAATAGTGTACGTAATGCATGTTTAAATACTTTCATAAAGACTCTGAAGAATTCTCTTATGTTTACTAATAACTTAAGTAAGACTGTGCGAACACTAATTTATGACTTCTCTCTGATGCACGTAAGTAGGAAAATTGATTGTTAAAGGTCCGTAAGGATTGATTGTAGACCTTCATGAAGGTCTGAAGGCTATTTTAATAGAGCTGGCACGACATTCCCTAAGAGTTATCAATCTGCGCGAAGGTATATCTAAGGTTCTGAAAGACATCACACTATTTTCTGGATGCGAAAACTTGGTTCTTGCATCCCCTCATACTACTTCGGGTGAGACTGTAGCCTATGTTATGCAGGTTATTTCCAAAAAAGGCCAGTAGTGTAGGGTTTTTTTGGTTGTTGCAGCTAACTTTGAACCCGGGTCAGGACCCCCTAAGCCAATAGAGCCCTTTTCTAAATTATGCTCTGAACTATATTCTGAGCCTTGTTATAATTTTTGTCCTGAATTCTTCTCAGAAGTCTCTTCTAATTTCTTCTCTAACCCTTTTCTGAATCTTGGTCTGAGTCGTACTCTTGAACAACTCATTGAGGGATCTTTATAAAATCCAAAGTGACATTTTGTAGTCTTTTCCTCCTATACTGGTGTAATTATGCTAGCCTTTATGGATCTAGTTTCAAAGTAGCCAAATGTTGCACTTGTGAAAATAGTTTAGTAGACTTAAATAGGTCATTATAATCATCATCTTCATGACTAAATTATCTAATTTTCACTTGGGAATTAACATTCTATGCAACTTTATTAGGGTCAAACTGTCTGCCAGGAATGGTGGAAAGTTGTAGGCATGTAATATGATAGATTTCAAGTGCAAAATGCTTGAAATGATGTAATGCATAAACATGGCATTGGAGGGGAAAGGAAGGCCAATGTGTCTTCTTAGATTCCTATAGTTTGGTAGGGAATCTCCCTATCAAGAAGTTTAGCTGGGACATATAATGGGAGAACAAGGGGAGGTGCTAGGCTTCCATAGACTTAGACATAAGTAAAAATATATTCTCCAAACAATCTACTTATTTGTATGAAATCAATTTTGGCATCATCAGACAATCTTGGGGCCCTTTTGTAAAAAACGGCTTGGTGGATGGGTAGCATAAATCCTTGGCAAATCTTATAGAAATGGGTGTGGAAATTATATTCCCATAGGATTTTATGGTATATATGGATGGGAGTGGGATCTTGAATGGTCCATTTCCACCCCATGGTTAGGAAACTAGTAGTGAAACATGCCACACCCATAATGTATGCACTCATGAAAAATGGTGGAACTACTCTGGTAGAGACATACTAATGTTATCTAAACTCTATGATTTGGAAAGAAATATTATTAGATGGGATAGTGCCCCAATCCATTATAAAAGAATTCATTGCTGCATTAATTAGGGGAATCCACTCAATATAGAACTTAGTTGTATTGACATGCCCAAACAACCTACACATGATAGTTGTGATATAAGAAGAGGGAGAAGCAAGAGATAAGATAGAATACATTCTTGATTTTTCATGCTTCTGTTTCTTCGAGTTGGACTTCATTGTTTAATTGGGTCTAATGGAACATCATTTCCACCTACAAATTGCTTGAGGAAGGCTTTGTCATATACCTTATGTGGGTTCAGTATATGATACATTCTCTTCAAGTCTTCTACTATGAAGGATACTATAACTGTTTTCATTGAAGTTTGGAATGTTCGATCGGTAATGTTAATATTTTCAGTTATCTATTTTACCATATCGGTGTAAGGAAGAATCTTGGGTCCAACATCAATTCTATGAAGAAAAGAGCTTTGAGCTTCAAAGTGGGAGGCTTTATAAGGGGTAGTAGTGTTTGTTGTTGCTAATCTTTGAATTATCTTAGGACCCTTGTTCTCTAGCAATTAGTACATGGTTTCCCATGAGGAAGTTCTGTTGTTGATTGTGCATGTCATATCTGAGAAAAGTGGGGGCATTTCTGTTACATCAGAAGCATAATATTGTGAAGCCTACATGGTTTTATTTCCTTTCTTCAAATTAGTCATCTTGTGACACAGTTCTTTCTTGGGCTAAACCTGCAAATTGAGAACATAGAGGAATGAAGAGAAATAGGTGTGAAATGCAGAAACATACAAACATACAAGGGTTGAAATGATGGGAAGGAAAGTTTAAATGTGAGTCAATCTATATAGGCCATCAAATCACCTTGGGCTTTGAAATCATAAATATCATTAGAATTCTTTAATAACTAAAGTCATGGCTTGGCTGTGGTTATTTATTACCTCTTTACTATATCACATCACAGAAACCTTTCCAAATGATATATAAAACTTATTTCCATGTACTCATCTGATATGCGATATCGATATCACTATATCAGTTCATTGGGTATGGGAGATGTGCAATGTGATAATCACAATATCACAATCAGATTTTTCGAGAGTAGAGGAGAATCGATATCGCCAAAGCTTTTGTGTGATTGCAAAAATTGCAAGAAATGACATGGCGTTATAGCGGTCCCAACTGATTATTAACAAGCTTGGCTTTTAAGAAATAGATTTATTGCAATCGGGTGGATCGGAAGTGAAATAAGCGGGGAGCTTTTTGATAGTTTACGATTTAACTGGACGCGAGATGTTTATAGATTGTATTCTTTATTTTATCAGCTCTGGTTATTTTATCACATTTCACGATGGGAATGGTCCTTGACCTTTTCTTATATCTTTTTCTTCATAATTTTGTGATGTGAGTAAGATTCGTTGTGAAGTAATTTTGTCAATACTTAAGCCTTTTAAGGAATAGACATGCATGGTTCTCGGGGACTATCCTTTATCGCATCACAAGTTTCGAAAGGGTAAAAACAAAGCATTGTTTCTTTGAGACTTTGTAATATGCGATATCGTCGGGGTTTTCTTTAAGATAGGTTTTATTCAAGTCGTTTTGGCTTGATTGGACTTATTTATTAAAAAATCAAATTTGTTCTTTTAAAAACCCTAAACTGTGTTATTTTCCTATGTTTTAAATTTTTAAAGGTCCCCTCACATTTATACAATAATATTCCTAAGAAATTTATATATAAATAAATGGGGGGGGGGTTGTTTCACAACACAACAGGTTCGAAACTAGAAGGAGCATGACCATGAGTTAGAAAACAAATTAGATCTATGTATTGTAAATAAAAGGTGGTGACACATGTCAATTGCCCATCTTCTTGTTCATCTAAGATATTTTTTGGTTGAGAATTAGTAGAAATAGTAACCAACTTACACAAAGATTATCCTCACACAATTTTAGGAGGTTTTATTTCCAAATCCCAACAACCAAATGTGCTCTTTTCTCACCAAGGTCCTTTGGTACTAGTAAATTTATCACTTTTGAGTATGGTACAATTACCTTAGTTTGATATTTGAGAAGGAAAAACTATTTGGGAAAATTTTGGAATAAAGCACCTTGAAAAATTAATATAACCTAGAAAATATTGCACAGAATTCTTATTGTTGGGGAGAGTGATTTTATATTTATCCTTTATTCTACCAGGATAAATTTTTATTCCTTCTTTTGAGAGGATAACTCCTAATCGTTTTCCTTTAGTCAAAGAAAAGAAAGATTTCTTTGGTTTTAATGAGATACCATATTTTATACATTGTTCAAATATGTGTTTTAAATAATGGAGATGATTACCTCATATTTTAGAGTAGATAGTGATATCATCGAGGTAAATTACCACTGACTTATTTATTAGTCCTCTAAAGGAAATGTCCACGGATCTTTGGAATGTTGCACCTGCATTGATCATGCCAATTGACATTTCTTTGTATTCATAAGTGTCCCATTTAGCTTTTAAAGTGGTCTTCAACCTGTCACTAGGGTGATCCAAAATTTGGTTATAACCTAAAAAAACATCCAAGAAAGACATTAATTCTACCCTAGAAATAGATTGCAAAATTTTTTCCATTGGTGGTAAAGAAAATTATCTTTATCGGAAGCTTTATTCAAATTTGTAAAATCAATGCATATCCTATTGTCACCATTTTTCTTCCTTACATGAATTAAATTAGAGACTCTCTTAGAACGTCTAACGTGAAAAACAATCTTGGCCCTTAATAATTTATTCAACTTAACTTTTATTTGTGGCTCAAAATTAGGATGAATTTAACTTTTTTTGGACTGGCTTTATGTTTGGTAGCATTGGAATGTTATGTTGTATGATTGAAGTATCATATGTTTTAATATCATCATAACTCCAACTGAATATATGTTTATAACTTATAAGTAAATGTATAAAGTCAATCCTTTCATCATAATATAGTATAAGACCTAAATTCATATTATGAGGTTTTTTTTCAGTGCCCAAATTAATAACTTCGAAACTTAAGGACGAGCTTTGAATTTTATATTTGGTTTTCTACTTGAACCTGTATTTAAGGTTTCTAATTTGACCATGGATTTGGGAAGATCGTTTTCTATCTTATTTTCCTTAGAGGATATATTCAATTCCTTGTCATGTGAGTCCTCACTATTATACAACAAAAATACCTCCTTGTCAGCTCAGAGAAGAAATACACATTGGTTGAAGAAAAGACCTAAGTTACATGCCTATTTTCCAGGTTAATGCACCCCAGAAATAGAAAAGGAGAGGTATAACACTTTCCAGCTCTCATCCAAAAGTGTTAGTCCCTAGGTTAATGCTCTATTATGCCTAAAGGGAAGCGTTACTAGATATTTATGAGATTTCAAAGTTCAAAGCATGAGTTGATTGACTGGCATTCCTATTTTCACTCAAATATTAGCTGGAAAAGTAGGAAACATTCACCTCAGGCTTAACTAAGGACATTGTTATTCCTAAAAGAGTCTCACGAGAAGGGAAAGAGAAATAAAGTGAGGCAACATCCAAGGTTTTTCCTCATTGGAGATCATGAAAGAATTGGCAAGGATAAGCCTCACTCCATTTATAAATTGGAGGCTCGAGCATTTTAATAGAAGTCAAATGGTTGTTGAAAGTTTGCAAGAGCTTTAATATTTTTATGCTACCAAGAAGTTCAGAGAGAGAGAGAGAGTGGAGATCAACGACTAGAGGGGGCTTGATCTAGCCAAGATGGTTGTAATCATTCTTCTTCTATCTAATAATATAGATATGTTTCTACATTGTGTACTTGATGGTGTCGATATTGTGTTCCTTTACATGTTGATTCAATTTTGTGATTAATAAGTAGATTAGATGCATGCTAGCTTATATTCTCTTATATATTGATGTTTTTATTGTCAAGGTTGATATAATGTAGAGATTATAATTTTTCTTTTTTATGTGTAGGTTCTTATCTCAAAGATGGCAGAGAGGTCTTCCACTTTGCTAGACTGAGTTCTCTAGCAGGACTACACCAAAGGTTGAGGTAATATTTCTTCTTTTTCTTTGTAAATCATGGATTAATATGAATATATGTGTGCTTCTTTATGGAAGTTGAAGCTAATATTAAATAGCTTGCATCAGGTACCGGGAAGAATGAAGAGGGCATTTCATCCACAACCACCTGTGCATTAATCCCTATAGCAGAAATGGTGATTCCAGTGGGGACTAATACTTAGTTCCCAGATTTGATCTTTCAATTGCTGGATATATATTTCTTTCCAGGCCTTCCTTTTCTTCTTTATTCCCATTTTTACCACTTAGGATGCTTCTCATTCTCCTCTGTTGTGCATAGCCTATGATTAGATCCTAATTGACCCTTTTTATAACTTTTGTCTCTTTATGACACCCTAGTTGTGAAGTCCAGTAAGTTATAATGCTCCCTAAGCTCTTGGGTAGAGTGTTAGTCCTATTATTAACACTCTACTTCCTCTTTTGAGAATCATTAGTCAGCCCTTATTTTCAAATCCACCCTATTCTGTGGATTCCTGGGTTGAGAGGTTGCTTGTAGTCTTCACCTGGTTATCTCCGTCAGCTCCTTTTCTAAATGGGGAATCGACTTCATCACTTGTAACCCCATTTCCTCTTATGGACATAACTTCATTATTGTCGTTGTGGACTACTTCATGAAATGGGCAGAAGCCATTCCCACTTTTCAGGTTGATGGAGAAACCGTTGCTTTGTTCCTATTCAATCAGGTAATATATTTCTTTGGTGTACCCTGCACAATCATTACAGACCATGTCTTCGACTTTTATAACCATATGATATCTGAATTAACATTATTTCTTGTTTTTTTGCAAGAAAATTCTTCCTTGTACTACCCATAAGCCAATGGATAGGTTGAAGCCATCAATGGTGTCCACAAAACCATGATCCACCCATTAGTACGAAATAATAAAACTCATTGTAATCGCATGTTATATCCCACTCTCTGGGCATATTGAACGTCAGTAAAAATTGCTATAGGCTTTACGCCATTTCAAATTTTTTATAGCCTGGAAGCAATTCTTCCTATCGAGTGCCAGATTCCCTCACTAAAATTAGTCATTGAACTCATGCACGACACTACTGCTGAAGAAGAGTGCTTAATGCCACTCAATCAACTGGATGAGACTCGTCAAGATGTCGTACTGGCTCTGGAAACCCATAAGGATCGAGTATAAGCCTGATATGATAAACATGTTATGCCTCGATCTTACCAAGAGGGTGAACTTGTTTTACTTTATGATCAGAAGCATGAACTCTTGGGGGCAGGAACGATTCAACCATTATGGGTCGGTCCATATTTTGTTACTAAGGTCCTTTCAAAAGGTGCCTATGAACTTCAGGACTACGATGGAATTCCACTCATGGAACCCCATAACAAGCTCTATTTGAAAAATTATTATGCCTAGTATTCTACTGGGCATCTGCTTTGTAATTTTATGTATATAAGTTTTGCTTCTTTGGGTGTGTCTAGATTTTCTAGATTTTAAATGGGTATTTGTCCCATACACATTTCTCATTGCACAAATGTATTTGTCACCCTTAGCATACATTGGATATGAAGATGGTGCTAGTCGTCACACACAACACATTGTATCAGCTGCTTGGGTCCTTTACACACCTGAGTCAGAACTAATTAGTTCCAGGGGAGCTTTTCTTAGCTCTGGCACCAACAATATTTCCAAGTACATGTCTGTGATCAAACTCCTTACTAAAGCCTCATCTCAGGAAATCTTCAATCTGTTGGTCATGCTAGACTCTCAGCTAGTTGTTATGCAATTGACTAATCACTACCACATTCAAAATCCAATCTTATTGCATTATTTTTTAAGGGTATGACTTTTTTGAACTTCAATTTGAGTTTATTACTTATGAGCACATTCCTAGAGAATCTAATGCATTAGCTGATTCATTGGAAAATTATATATTGGATTGGCATATGTCCCATTCTTTATAGTTACATGTATGATTGTAAAATTTCATAGTTAAAAATTTACAAAAGATCAAAGAAAACACATACACCATTAATCACCAACTATATATATATATATCATGTCCAGTATTTTTAACTAAAAAATTCCCAAAACTTGGATTTTTTAAGTACAAAAATGGCTCTCCTAAGCCTCGCTCTCACACCCATTGGACATACCCTACTCTTGTTGAACCTGCTGCTCATGGTAACAAATAAATGCTCTAGATAACCTCCTAAAAGGCACGAGAAATCGCTCTGGCATACCCACTGTGTGTTAATGCATATGGACCAGTATCTCTCTCATGGGAAGAGGTGGCACACCCATGCTCAAACCTTCAAGGTTCCTAGCAAC
Source organism: Pinus taeda (assembly GCA_000404065.3). Lineage (NCBI taxonomy): Eukaryota > Viridiplantae > Streptophyta > Pinopsida > Pinales > Pinaceae > Pinus > Pinus taeda. The sequence continues at coordinate 238,910 of APFE030340266.1, forward strand.
CTCGCACAAACTCTATGTGTCATCTCCCTCTTTGGTGGTTGTCGCACCCTACCTATTGCTCCAGCCCTAGGTAGATCATCACCTCACCTAGCATGGCGAGGCATACTTGCAGGACATACTAGTGCCACAACTATGTCAAGAAATCACTTGATATCAAAACTTTATCGTCCATCAAAAAAAACATTGCATAAACTTCAAAAGAGAAAAAAAAAAATGCACTTTCATCGATCCTCCTACCTAGTGGCCCCCATTGAGTGCCAGGCGGAAATATCAATTCCAGATCCCCTGAGTAGTTCATGCAGACATAAGGATAATCCTCAATAATCAAGATCTAGCCACCAAGCCACTCAAAGAAGTGATCCTCAAAAAAGTGTCTAACCAACCCCCCTCTAATGCGAGGTGCTAGGGATGCCCATCACTCCTCTCTAGGCTCCTTGGGACCAGCCATACCCAGACTCATATGTAGCCTCATCACAAGAACTTTTTCTAGTATAAAGGATATGATCAATATGTCGTACCCAAACTCCCTTTGGGCTCAACTCTTACAAGCTATCAACTCTACTTTCACTTGATAGAGGACTCCCTCACACCAGTTGAATACTTGCAATTATAAGCAGTCCAATGCTAGTAGAAACTAGGCCTTTATAGCCATATGTTGAATCTTAGACCTTTCTTGGCATATATTCATCCATAGAATAGACCTCATTGGTCATGTTCTTATCTGCTCTATAGGAATATTTTTTCTCACTAGCCAACTGCCCTCTCTGTAGTATGTTTGGACCAACTCCACAGTGGTCCTAGGATCAACTCTCCCTCCTGTCATGTTTAGTAATGCACCTCTGAATGATAAAACAGTGAGGAAATATATACTATCTCGATTGAGAGCTCATGATCCCCAACCCTAAACAAACCTTGTCATTCATCTGACCGTTGGATGATCCAGCTAAGGAGATCCTCTTGACTCTTCACCAAGTCAAGCCTGACATACTTCAACAACCCACACCATCATAAAGTTCCCAAACAAGCCATATTTTTTAGAATTTTTATTTCCTTGACATCATGAGCTCTTTCTCTCCTACGAATCATTTTGCAAGATTAACTCCTGCACATTATAAACCTTGAATTAGTATTTAGCTGGAAAAAACACTTAGGAAATCAAGAAAGCCAAGTTTATCTTTTACTTGGCTGACTAATGCAATCCTCCAATGCCCGCAGAGTGTTGTAACACCCCTACCTTTCATGGGCAGAGTGTTTAATGCACCCGATAGCCTGGGCAACCATGTTAACTAGCCAAGCCACCTAGGGCTTTCTCCAAACTACAAAATTAACCAGAAAAAAGACTAAATAAGTGTTTAAATGAAATATAGGGATGAAGCCATCTACTTGGAATTAACGACATGTCGAATGGCTTCTGAGATTGCTCAAAATTGCTCAGGAAATTTTTGCTTCTTTTTCTCCCCAGAGCACTCTCATAGAACTCAAACAATGAAGATGAGGTCATGTCACCCTTCTAATAGTCACTCTAGAGTTATGACTCACTCTAGTTAGTCATTGAACTTGAAGTTTTTCATTTCTATATGATTTAAACATGTGCCATATTGATATGTTGTCAAATTTGACTTATGCTCCGATGATATTTTAGTCTTTATGTAGAGTTGACCAAGATTGACTATAGATGAGCATGTTATTTTTTGGGACTTTTTTCTCTCTCTTAAACTGAAAAATCCCCGAGTTACCTTTTTTGGGCTCGTAAAACTCATACGAAGAAGATATGAGCACTTTCATTTTGGGACCTTTTCTCGCTCTTGAACTGAAAAATCCTAAGTTACCTTCTTCAGGCTCGTAAAACTCCTACGAAGAAGACTGAGCAGTTCTTTTATCTCTTTTTTATTTCTCCTTAAAATGAAAAACTACATATCAAGTTTTCTTCATCTGACTGGTTAAAATTTTATGAAGATATATCTAGTTTTCTTCATTTGACTCGTTAAAAGTTTATGAAGATCTATCGAGTTTTTCTTCATATGACTCATTAAAATTTCATGAAGAATATCGAGTTTAATTTGTCTCCTCGTACTCGTAACAAAATGAGGTAGAATTCTATATAGCATAGGTTTATCACTTTATCCAGACCTAATGGATTAACTTATGGAAAAGAAACTATGTCAGGTATACTATTAAACCTTTGTCGCACCCGATCATCAACCATGACAAAGGTACCCTGTTGGAGTTGTTCTTTATAATCTCTTTAGACCCTCTAAATATGAAAACACCACTGAGTATACTCATCTGGAATCATTAAACTTAATCAGACGGGGAAACATTAGACAACATAGTCACTCAATATCTATATTCAGAATCGTTTTTTGACAACAGTTTATCCCTTGAACATGGAACTCCCTCAGCAAACCTATTTCTTCATCCTCTCAGCAAACCTTACCATCCTATGAGTTTAGCCTTCATACTCTGATGTTTATGTATCCCTGTATCCTAACACTCTTTGGTGTTCATAGGTATAAGCTTCTTGGTAACCTTGGTGTCAATATGCCTTCTATTATTCAAGGGATTCATTTATCCTCTTCTTCCTGTATCGACCATCAATCATATTGGTGAGCACCAGTACTGCAGCAATAATGCTGCAACTCTTGGGTTGCCTACTTTACTCTTATCAACCCAGTAGTTCGTAACGAACTTGGAAGTAATGGTGCCATATGCACAAGTACTAGTTCTTACTGCAGGTTGTCACTTGGTTAGCAAGTGCAAGATCACTAGGAGCTCAAGCCAACTTCTATGGATTCTATAAGAAGATCTATATGTGATGAAAGGAAAAAGAGATATTACTCTACCAATGCTATTCTACTTGCAGAAGGGAAGGCTGAAATGTAAAGAAAACCAAGGAAATCCTAGTTAACCATTAATCCTACTTTTGCAGAAAGCACTATGAAAACGATGAAAACAATGTCATTACCTACTCAAGGAAGTAAACAACATCTACCTAAGCTATTTCAGAAGTAAATGAGTAAAAATAATCTTTTTGGATTTTTATGTGAATGTGTCATGCATGTAATTTATTTGCTAGTGAATGTGGTAGCGAATAGGTGGCGATGGAGAGCGGTTTTGGGAATTGAGAGGATGTAAGATGGTGTAGATGGGTCATAGGAGGTCATAGGTGGCCTTCTGGAAGTTTTTCCCACACTCATCCTTCAAAAGAAATCCTACAGGAAAATCTACAAGAGGACACAGGAAATCTACAGGAGGAAAAACAACGTCATACATGAGGAGGCCGAGAGCAGTTTTGGCTGTTTTGAGGGTGTGAGAGTGGGTGGAACAAGTGAATGAAGGTTGAAATGAAGTGTTAGGGCACCTAGGGTCTACCAAGAATCATTAGGAGAAATAAATATGATTGGATTTGCTTAAGGAGAGAGGAAGAAATTCTATGGAAAATGCAGGAAACTAAGGTAGAAGTGAGGGGAGACGTGGGCGACCTGCATGGAGGATGGAATGGATAATAGGCTGGTATGCTGCCAAAAGATATTTTCTGCATAAACAACTGACAATCAACCAATGAGATTAAGCAAGTAATGAAACAAGTGTATCTAAAAAACAGAGTTTTTGCGTCAAGTAAACTATGATCTATGAAAGGAAATGTTGATAACCATTGCAGGAAAATAAAGCATGAAAGAAGATTGTTGAAAATAAGGAAATGAGCATGATGAAGAAGTTCTAAAGCAAAGATAAACTAGACTATGAACCAACTAAGAATCTGCAAACACTAGAGATCCTATGAATGAGGAAAATCTGTTTTTTTGGGGTAGCAAGAGGGTCTTTGCCTCAAATCATGGTCCCAAAGAGAGGAAGAGAGGCCAAAGCACTGTTGCTAGCCTTTTGGATCTTGAACTTGAGCAGAGTTTACATAAGAAAAAATCCAACAAAAATTTGACCCTAGTGAGGCCCTAGGCCTCTCTACTTATACAAATGAAGCTACAAATAGCTTCCTTAAAATTAGGGGGGCTTCGCTCCCAAAGCTCGAGATAGTCATCAGTTATCCTACACTTGCTCAGATGCCTACCAATGCATGACTTGGCCGCTTGCACTCTGAGCTGAATGAAGGAGAATTTTAAGTGGGGAGTAATAAATGAGGGGGAATCCCCCTTATAAGTCCTCTCCTTTGTCCACTTCGAGTTATTGCTTCCATTTGTCCACTGGATCCTTGACTTTGACCACGAAATTCATTAATAATCTGCATTAAACACATATTAGACCACATGGCATCATAACTAACTGAACTCACTCTATAAGCATAAATATAATTAGAAAATCATACAATAAGCTAGGAGAATGGTTGATTTGACTTGGGTAGGAGGTAAAATGAGCCCATATAATTACCCATTTATGAGGCTTATCATCACCCCCTACTAATAGTGTTTCTCATCCTCTGAGCAACTTAGTCCATCTCCTCATCTTTTATGGCCCTGGTGGGCTCCCTAGCATCCCATGCTTCTAATGTGGTCTCCTCTTCCTTGTCATAGAATCCCTCCTTCCTGTCTACCTCTTCCCACTGTTGTTTCTCTTCTCCTTCTTTTCTACATTTTGGCATGCCTAGCAGTAGTGGAGGACTCAATTTGAGGCTAATCCAATTGACCTTCAGCCTCTGCATGGAGTGCTTGTACATTGGCACTCTCCCTAATGCCTCTTCCATCCCCATTGGGGAATGATACTCCCTGATTTGTAGACTGTGTGGTAAGGTGTTCCATCTCCTCATACATGTATGCACATAGTCATCCCCAAGTAACCTTTCCATATCCTCAAAATGTGCAATGGCTTGTGTCTGATCACTGATATATCTAGGGGCAATCTGAGGATTATGTGTAAGTAGGTTATGTGTGTTGATGAGTGCCATGGGGTCTGATGGCTCAGCTCTAATCATTAAGGGCTCATTATGTTCCTTTATCATCAACCTTCTTATTTTTGTTGCCCTTAACTCTTCATGGTTCATCCATGAGGCCATGGCAATTAGTTGCAGGTCCCCTAGCTTAGTGTTAGCGTCCCACACATTCATGTGTGTGAGGGCCATGTTATGTAGATAGAATTATGCCATCTTTGCCTTATCTTCTGATGTGCTTTGGTCACACAAGTCCATAAACTGCCTGTAATCAAGGAAAGGCATTGGGCTTCTTTGTGCCAAAGTCTTTATCTGAAATTGCATCCATTGGTCCTTGAGATATAGGCCATAGAATTTTGTTGGTGTCCTACATTGCAATGCCTCCATGGACCAGTTGGCCATGCATGTCAGTTCGGTCTCTTTCTCTTGCAGTTGTCCTCTTAGCAATTCCTTTTTAGTTTCAAGGTGACTTCTTATGATTTCTTCCCTGTGTCTGACAACACTTAACTCTCTACCCATTTCTCTGAGTTTTTTCTCCATATGGCCAACATCCTCAACTCCTTTGGATTTGGCTATTTTCATCCACCTATGGGTCCTTATTCTTTCTTTCTCCAATTCAAGAATAGTGGAATTGCAAATTTTTGTGAAATTATTCTTCCCCCCTCAAGAAGATTGTAGTAGGAGCTAAGACTAGGTTGCGGATCAGGTTCTTGTGCCTCTGTTGCTTCCTCTTTTCCCTGTGGCTATCCTTCTACCCTTTTTTCAAGCTTTTGGGTCTCTTGTAGTTTTAACAAGGTCTCCTGTAGAATAGTCTATGCCTCATGTAGGACTATTTTTTAGCCCTGTAGTTCTAGTTTTTCTCTCCATGTGGGAGATCTAGGAGTCCCCCTTTCATAAGTGATAGGTGCCTTGGAAGGCGATTCTTTCCCTTGGGCAGAGGGTGAATCTTCAATAATAATTGGCACTTTTGAAGAAGACATGGGTTTCCCTATTTTGATTCTTGTGCTCTTCCTAGCCCTGAAATACATTGATGTCTAACTCTTCCTCTTTTGTTTAGGCTTAATTGGTGTGTTGAGGGCAGTGAGAGTAGCTGCTGCCTCTCTTTGTAGGGTCTCAGGGGACACTTCTGTCTTTTCTGCCCCTTGTTCTCCTCATTTTGTTTCTCTTTCTGTCTCTATTTGTTTTGTCCTGCTCCATTTCTTCACCTTTCTCCTCCTCTATCTTAGTTTCTTCCTCCTTCCCATTTTTTTATGTTAAGTCACTTGTTGCTTCACCTTTTCCCCCTTGTTGCTCTTCCTCCTCACTGCCAGTAGGACTAATATCATAGGTTAGGGCTTTTATGTCATCTTTTCTTGTCATGTTTCGGAATATTGCCCATGCTATAAGGAGTGTAAATGTATGGAGGGCTTCTTAAACTAAAGTTTTGATTAACCCATGGTGGGCTAGCTACTCTGAATTCCCTGCTTGAAATTTAATGCTAGAGTTAATGAGAGGATGTGGGAGGAAGTAGGGAATGTTGAGCTTCTGAGGGGCCAGAGTGTCCATGCCATATCTTAATTCATGAAGGATTCTAAAACGGTAACCATAGACAATGTTGTACCTCCCCTCACAGGAAATATATTCATTATTTGGTCACTGACCTCATCCCAAGGATATGGTATGCTAGCCCTTATAATGCCATTTGTATCCTCTACAGGTGTTTCATTGTTTTGGAAGAAGTTTTTCTTCGCAACTTGGCCAATTGGATTTTCATCCTTACTCCAGGGAAATCCAAGAGGAAGGGTAGTGACCCTACTGATAAAATAAGGGGTTATCTCCATGGAAAGGCCTCTAAAGGTGACAGTGGCATGTGTTCTTATGTGAGGGACCAAAGAGTGGGCAAATTCTTGAGCAATTTGCTCATCAAACCCTCATAATTTCTAAAAAAGGTTCATCCAATTTGCTCTTGTGAATATGTCCACTACTTGGGGATGTGCATGGAGCCTAGAGGAGTTGGTGGGTTCCTTCCTCATAAAACCTCCTGTCATTTTGTTTATGCTTCTTTGGGAATCCAAATGTTGGGAAGGAGACAATAATTTTTGAATAAAAACAGAGAAATCAGAAGAGTGTGTTTTTTAAAGAAATAAGCAGAAATTATGTTATGTATTTCCTCCACCTAAAGGCTTTATTTTCTCCTCAAAATTAAACCACTGCTTGCATATTTGGATATTCAATGGGGGTATGCATAGGACCTACCTCCTCAGCCTGAGAATTGTGCTAAAACCCATGTTTTCTCGCTTCAAAACAACTCACTAACCCTCCTGTAGAAGACTGCTAAACCTCTTGTAAAATTCCTATAGGTTCTCCTATAGAACCTGTAAATGCTCCTGTAGAACATGCCGAGAGCTAGAATATGGGAGAGATCAACGAAGAACAATGGTTATGAGGCTGTGGGGACACAAGAAGATTGCAGGAGTGGAGTTTCAATGAGAGAATGAAGGAAAAGGTGGTGAGAGTGATGGAGGGTGAGTTGGCCAAGTGTACGTTGGCCATATTCGGATCATTGGTGCCCACTTACCTTTTCATCATGGCCCTTTTCTCGTAATCATCCCTTATGATTGCATCGGAGTTCATACCGCCTCCACTACCTGTCCTTGACATCTCTCTTGAGTTGACTGTGTGCATGTGTGGGTGACATCTTCGGATGAGTGAAGTCAACTAGATGAAGGTAGCCAAGTTAACTGGCCACCTTTCCCTCATTCAACCTCAACCATCTCGTTGCTATTGCATGCCTTCTAATTATACAAATGAAAACAGAGGAGCGGGTTAGTTACTTACCTGAGATGTGAATGCATTTGCTGTGAGGTGCTATGGCTCACTCCCTTTGCTGCATGCCTTTGTTTATTTTTGATGCATGTTTGTCTGCTTGCTGATGTGTGGCTATGCTTTGCATAGGTTCTCTTTGGTTGGATCTGATCTGTAGGTGCCTACTTCAACCTTCATATTTGCACCCTCTTGCTGATGCTAGATTTTAATGGGATCAACTGCTACTGGAATTCCTACAAGAGCTCCTGTAGCTACTTCTCCCTTTGAAATCTCAGCTATTTTCTATGCTTGGAGCTGTGAGGACGATGCCAAAAATGTATATAGATATGGAGAGGTAATAGGTAGGCTTTAGGTGAGGTGGATGGTGTTGTTTCCTTTCTTATTTTTTGTTTTTTTTCTTTTTTCTAAAAAAATGTTTTTATTTTTTATTTTTTATTTCTTAGGTAGGAAGAAGAATGATGCTTGGGATGTGATGCAAGTATAGAAGTGATGGAAAGGAGGTTTTAAGGCTTCAAGAGGATTTATATATCTTTTATGAAGCTTCCCTAGCCCTCAAACTGCCTTTTATATTCATTTCCGGCTCTTTGTAATTCCTATAGGAGCCTCCTGTAGAAAACACAGTTTCTAGAAAAGAAGCATAGTGAGGTGAAAAGAAGGCCAAGAATGATGGAGAAAGGTGTGGGAAGGTAGGATAGGTGCTGGAATTGATTTCAGAGCTCCCTTGGCACCTTATTATACTTCCTGTAGTCCTCCTACAAACTTGCAATGCGACTGAAAATTCAATTTTTTTTTAAACAACCAGGGTGCCTCAGGGAGGTTTTCACCCTAGTTGCCTACCCTAGGTGCCTCCAAGGGGGGTTTTCACCATGGGATCGTATTGTCTTTCTTCTCTCTTTTTTTCTTGACATCACTGGGCCGCCTCAGGGGAGGTTTTCAACCCAATGATGGGACTGAAGTGCCTTATGGAGGTTTTCACTTGAGTCCTTATTTTTTACTATTTTTTCTTTTTCTTTAGTGAGTGGGTGAAGTGGAGGCTAAGACATGCTCCACTACCATCACTGTTTTATTCAAATCTTCAATGCACTCTCGCTTGGAGAGGGATTTATTGTAGACTTTCAACTAATGTCCATTGAAAGCATGGGGATGGCCTCATCATCAATGGTTCTGATCAAAACAGAACCATTGTCATTGCATTTCTCCACAGTGTAGGGTACCAACCATCTTGTCCTTAGCCTGCCCTTGAAATATTTATATCTTGAATCATAGAGTAGTGCCCAATATCCCTCTTAGAATTTCTTCTCCTTGATGTTTTGTCATGCCATATCTTTCTCTGAAGTTGAACTACCTCTATATGGAGAAGGGCCTGCATTCTATGTTCATCTAATCCATTGAGCTGGAGTAATCTTTCCTTTTGTGCATGGCTGAGGTCTGGGTCTAGATGGGCTGCCATTCTTAGGGTATTGAATTCAAATTCTATTGACAACAAAGCCTTCTTCCCATAGACTAGCTCATAGGGGGTGAACCCTATAGTGGCCTTCCATGTTGTGTTATAGGCCCAAATGGCCTCAACTAATATGTCCACTAAGTCTTTTCTATTGCTACTCACTACCTTTGTCAGGATCCCTTCCAATGCTCTGTTAGTGACCTCCACTTGCCCATTGGCTTGTGGATGATAAGGGGTGGAAGTCCTATGCTTGATTCTATGATGTGTGAGCAGGTCTTCAATAAAATTGGAAGTGAACTGGCTACGTTGATTTATGACCAACTCTCTTGGATATCCGAACCTGTAGAATATGTTCTCTCTAAAAAATTCAGCGACTTTTTCCTCTATCGCTGCTTTGATTGCTTTTGTCTCTACCCACTTTGTCAGGTAATTGGTGCACACAATGATGTATTGCTTCTGCTTTGAAGGAGGGCTGATAGTACCCACAAAATCCATGCCCCACTTCTCAAATGGCTCAAAGGTCACTTGAGGTTGCATGGGCATTTCATCCTTTGGAGCAGGTTTCCCCATCCTATGACATCGATCACACTGGCTGGTATATCTCCTCACATCCTGATGAAGAGTGGGCCAATAGTAGCCTGCTTGTAGTATCTTGAAGGAAATTTTTTTTACTGCAAAATGTCCTCCACAAGGCCCATCATGACAGGTCAGGAGGATGTCAAAGACTTCCTCTTCCCTGACACATCTTCTCAAGATTTGATCTGGGCTATGCTTGAAGAGATTTCCCCCAATCTAGGTGAAAGGGGCACTTTTCCTCACTATCTTGCTCTTCTCTTTTGAGGACAAATGTGGTGGAAACTGTGCTGAAACCAAGTAGTTTGCTATATCAACAAACCGTGGAGAGAGTACTGAGATAGAAAATAGGTGTTCATATAGCATTTGGTCATCGACCATTCCTTCTTCATCTATAGGCAAATTTACTCTAGACAAAAAGTCAACAACAACATTTTCTTTACCAGGCTTATCAACAATGGTCAAATCAAACTGCTACAGTAAAATTAACCATCTAATAATGTGAGCATTTACATCCGGTTTGTTCATTAAATATCTAATTGCAGCATGATCAGTGTGCACAAAGGTTTGATAGCCTGTGATATAATGTCAAAGTTTGTTTAAGGAATGCACAACAGCTAGGAGTTCCTTCTCAGTCACCGTATAGTTTAAATCTGCCTTTGACAAGTTTTTTCTTATAAAGTATATGGCATAAGGTAAATTTTCATCAATTTGTCCCAAGTCTGCTCCTATTGCTTTGTCCGAGGCATCTGTGTGAATGTGGAAAGGTAGGGCCTAGTTTGGGCCTCTCAGAATTGGGGCAGTCACGAGCTTGCTCTTCAAGGTATCTATGACTTCTTGGCAATTTTCTGACCATTTAAACTTGACATCTTTACCTAAAAGGCCAAACAAAGTAGAGGCTAGCTTGCTAAAATATTTAATGAATCTCTGTTAATACCCAGCTAAATCTAGGAAACTTCTGACATCTCTCACCTTTTGAGGAGGTGGGACCCTTTGGATGACAACAATTTTATTGGGGTCCACCTACAGTCCTTGTTGAGATATTGAATGACCTAGCACGGTCCCTTTAGTCACAAAAAATTCACATTTTTCTGAACAGAGGGACAGGTTCATCTCAATACACTTGTCTAGAACTTTTCCTAGGTTAGATAAAGCTTCCTGAAAGTCAAAGCCATAAGGAGTAAAGTCATCCATGTATATCTCTACTGCATCATGAACTAATTCAGAGCATATACTCAATACCACTCTTTGGAAAGTGGTTGGAGCATTACACAAACCAAAAGGAAGGACCTGGTATGCAAAGGTACCCCAAGGACAAGTGAAAGTGGTCTTATCATGGTCTTTTGGGCTGATTTGAATCTGATTGTACCCGCTAAATCCATCTGGGAAAGAGAAAAAAAATTTCCGTGCTAGACCGTCTAACACTTGATCTATGAAAGGTAAATGAAAATGGTCCTTTTTAGTGGCTTTGTTCAATTCCTGATAGTCGACACATATTCTCCACTTACTATTTTTCTTTAGCACTAGCACCAAACGAGAGACCCATTCACTATCAGAGATGGGATAGATGAATCCTGCATCAAGCAATTTTCGTAGTTCTTCCTTAACAACATATTTAAGTGTTGGATTCATCCTCCTTTGAGGCTGCCTAATTGGATTGCAATCCTCCTTGATGTATATATGATGAGTACAGACTAAAGGGTGCACTTCCTTCATCAACTTATAACTCCAAGAAAAGGCATTTAGGTGTTTTCTCAGCAAGCTATACAGTTCCTTCTCCTGGGAAGTGGATAGGGATGGATTGATTTTCAATGTTCTTTCTACGCCAAACTCTATATTATTAACACAGAGAGGAGTTGAATCAGCCACACAGAGATTAGTTGAGGGGTTGTTTTGGATTTCTCTTACTATGTCCTCTAATGGTGATACATTGGGGGGTGGATTCTGAATCATATTTTCAATCATATCATCCTCATCTTGCGATTTCCCCCCCATTGTGATTTCTAATGCAAAAAGCGATGCAGAATAGACTTCATCCTCATCTTCCTCCTCCAACCAGAGAGGTAGATCATGTTTAACAAGGGTTGGGCAAGAGGATATAGGATTAACTTCTTGCACATATGCCCGTTCTTTATGGTCATGTTCCCAACTCGACAACTAATGTAGGCATCAGTAGTAGCCAACCAAGGTCTTCCAAGAATGAGAGGATACCTAGTGAGCTTTGCCTTGGGCTGGAGAACTGAGAAATTAGCAAGGTACTCCCAAGAATCGATGGAGACCATCACATCTTCCACAATCCCCTCAGGGGTCATGGTGGAGCAGTCTGCTAACTGTAGCACGGTTGTGGTCTTCCTCAAGGATCCCTGGAGGTTGAGTTTGAGCATTGTGTCTTTTGTCATCACATTAATGGCAGCTCCTAGATCAATCAAGGTATGTGGGATCATGGTGCCATTAATGTGGATATCAACTACTGGGCTTCCAAGGTCTAGCTATTTTGGACAGATTACCTACCCCAACATTAGGTCGGACAGTTGCCCTATGACATTGATGGTTGGGGCATCTCTCCTGCACCTTCCTAGATGCCTAAAGCACTTCTCTTTGATCAACCTATTGTAGATTGGCATATCTTTTATGGCTTGGAGAAGTGGTATCTTTACACATAGATGTTTCAATTCTCCCAGGAGTTTGGTTTCTTCTAGGGGAGGCTGGACTATTATGGATAGTCTCTTAGGAAAGGGTGGATTTGCTTTAGGTTCTCTTTCCTCTTTATCTTCCTCAACCTCCCTGGGTGGAGGCTAGCTAACTGGAAGAACTTTCCTTGATCGTAAGATAATTTCCTGAATCTCCATAGCTGCATAAGTCGGGCATGATGTTTCCCCATTATACACTTGCTGAGCCTGTCTATTGTTCAAGTTCATATTTGGCTAGTTAGGCATTCGAGGTTGCTTTGGTGGAGCATGAGGTAACAGTTGTGGTTGGGCAGTTGGTGAAGGCAAAAGAGTGAGAGGAGAGTTGTATTGGGACATCCACCCTTGATGAGATGCATTCTACTGAGGCTACGACTGAGCATAGGACTGGAATGAATGGGTGGCTGGTTGGGCATGATATGGATATGTGAAGGACCAAGGAGGAGATGTGGACCAGGAAGGATGAGTAGGGGGGCCCCAAGAAGGTATGGAAGTGACTTGGTTGGGGTTGTCGTATGCGTGAGATGTTCCTTGCATCCCCTGCTGGTATGGTCTAGGTCCATATGGCCTTCTTTGGTTTATGTAATAGAGTTGTTTAGTGACTCCTTCATCCCCCTGATATATATATTTAAGTCCAGGTCAGGAAGGGCACTTATCTGTAGAATGAGTTTCTTCACAGATTGAACAAACCTCTATAGAGTTCAATGGGTATTCGTTCCTAGGATGTCTCCTGGTGCATCTAGGACAAAAAATGGCCAAAGCCCTCTCTACTTCCTCTTGTTTCCTTTTGATATGTAAGGTATCCATTTGCATGGCAAGAGTCTACAACATCTCACTCTTGAAGTCTTCCAGCATGTTTCCAATTTCTCCTTTAATGGATGAGCTAGAGGAAGAGGTAGTGGCTATGGGTTGACTCCCCCTACCTTTCTTTCTGGCTGCTCTATAATGGTTTCTAAAAAAATTCTTTATGTCCTCATAGGATAGTTGGTAGATGTCTCCCCCAGCCAGTAGATGGAGGGTGTCTAGAAGGTCTTCCCGAATTCCCCTGAGCAGGACCGTCTTCAGAGACTCAAGGTCAAGTGTATACCTGGCCCTTTTGTAACTGAGCTAGAACGTCTCCTCATAGTCTTCTAGGGACTCATAACTTTCTATAGTCATTCGAAAAATTTCTTCTTTAGTATCTCTTGACCTACAATAGTCTCAATACTTGTTGTTAAAGTCTTGCTACATTTGAGCCCAAGTTGTGATACTATTTCTAGGTAATCCCATGAACCAGCGCAATGCTACATCCTTGAGAGTAGAAGGGATTAGTTTCAACTTTTTCTCATCTTCTCCATAGTCATAGGTTCAACAAATAAAAGCAAACTCAAAAAAGAAGGTGTCAGGATCTTCTGTACTCAAACCATGGAAATGAGGTAGGGCAGAAGGGCTTATATTCTTCATTTTGGTGTCCCCATTGGTCTCCCGAATAGGAAAGGTACCCTCTATTCTCTTTCCATTCCCCCTAGCACTTTTCTGTTCAGCCATTGCCTCCAAAGGAATGTTTTCCCCTTCTTCCTCCCCTATAGGTTCCTCAAATATGTCGGGTTGTTCACCTAAGGGTTCTTCTTGATCGCAACCACCGAAGAAAAGAGAAAGTTGGTTGTGTGAAGCAGTGGGGGTGTTGGGCAAAAATTTTCCTGAATTATCTCTATTTCTATGAGGCATGAAAGGAAATCTTTTTGGTTGGTTTTTGTTTCTTTTTCCCCACACTGATAGTACCTACAAAACTGAAATTGATTGAACAAAACAATTTGCAACTAACTGAAATGAACTTGCTGAAATGGAATTTGCAGAATTGAAGAGGAAAGCAAGGAAATGCAAAACTGAAAGAAAGGAAGTGACTAATCTACTTTTGCTAAAATGGAAATTGCAGAATTGAAAAGGAAAGCAAAAGAAATGCAGAACTGAAAGAAAGGAAATGACTAGCCTACTTTTGCTTAAATAAACTATTAGCAGAATGTTGCAAGAAGAAAATAGAATAAAGTAGTAATCACAAAATACTCTGATGCTTCCCCGGCAATGGTGCCAAAAAGTGGTGAGCACCAGTATTGCAGCAATAATGCTACAACTCCTGGGCTACCTACTTTACTCTTATCAACCCGGTAGTTTGTAACAAACTTGGAAGCAACGGTGCTATATGCACAAGTACTAGTTCCTACTGCAGGTTATCACTTGGTTAGCCAATGTAAGATCACTAGGATCTCAAGCTAACTTCTATGGATTCCAGAAGAAGCTTTATATGTGATGAGAGGAAAAAGAGAGATTACTCTACTGATGTTATTCTACTTGCAGAAAGGAAGACTAAAATGTAAAGCAAACCAAGGAAACCCTAGTTGACCACTAATCGTACTTTTGTAGAAAGCACTATGAAAATCATGAAAAGAATGCCATTACCTACTCAAGGAAGTAAACAACATCTACCTAAGCTATTTCTAGAAGTAAATGAACAAAAAAAATCTTTTTGGATTTTTATGTGAATGTGTCATGTATTTATTTGTGAATATGGCAGCAAATAGGTGGTGATGGAGGGTGGTTTTGGGACTTGAGAGGATGTAGGATGGTGTGGATCAGTTCTAGGAGGTCTCAGGTGGCCTTCTAGAGACTTTTCCCACACTCGTCCTTCAAAAAAAATCCTACAGGAAAATCTAAAGGAGGACACAAGAAATCTATAGGAGCAAAAACAGCGTCCTACAGGAGTCCTACAGGAGGAGGCCGAGAGCAATTTTGGCTATTTTGAGGGTGTGAGAGTGGGTGGAACAAGTGAATGAAGGTTTGAATGACGTGTTAGGCACCTAGGGTCTACCAAGAATCATTAGGAGAGAGAAAGATGATTGGATTTGCTCAAGGAGAGAGGAAGAAATTTTATGGAAAATTCAGGAAACTAAGGTAGAAGTGAGGGGAGACTTGGGAGACCTGTAGGGCATGGATTAGATGGATAATGGGATGGCTGATAGGCTAGCCTACTGCCAGAAGATCTCTATTGTACAAACAACTGACATTCAACCAATGAGATTAAGCAAGCAAGGAAATAAGTGTATCTAAAAAATAGAGTTTTTGCATCATGTAAACTATGATCTATGAAAGGAAACGCTGATAACCATTGTAGGAAAATAAAGCATGAAAGAAGACTGTTGAAAATAAGGAAATTAGAATGATGAAGAAGTTCTGAAGCAAAGCTAAACTAGACTATGAACCAACTAAGAAGTTGCAAACATTAGAGATCCTATGAATGAGGAAAATCTGTGTTTTTGGGGCAGCAAGAGGGTCTTTGCCTCAAATCATGGTCCCAGAGGGAGGAAGCGAGGCCAAGGCACTGTTGCTAGCCTTTTGGATCTTTTCTTTATCACTACTTAATTTTCTATAGAAAGCACAAATGGAAGCAAACTATTGAATCATCAACAACAGCCTATTCTTAACCAGAAAAGAAATTCATCTAACAGCAACCTAATCTACAAATTGAAATAAAACATACAAGTACAAGTAAAGAGGAGCTTGGCTACTTGGATTGGGCCCTAACCCAAGAGCTTCAACCCTTTGAGGTAACTTAGTGCTAACTCAAAAATGATTCCATGTTTATTTCCAAAAACAATAGCAGGATTACATGAAACTGTCAGAAAATAATAAGCTCGAAGTTGAGCAGTGTTTACATAAGAAAAAATCCAAAAAAAAATCTGACCCTAGTGAGGCCATAGGACTCTCTACTTATACAAATGAAGCTAGAAACAACTTCCTTAAAATCAGGGAGGATTGGGTCCCAAAACTCGAGATAGTCATCAATTATCCTCCACTTGCTCAGTTGCTTGCCAATGCATGACTTGGATGCTTGCACTCTGAGCTGAATGAAGGGGAATTCGAAGTGGGGAGTAACAAATGAGGGGGAATCCCTGCTACAAGTCCTCTCCTTTTTCCACTTCGAGTTATTGTTGCCACTTTTCGACTAGATCCTTGACTTTGACCACAAAATTCATCAATAATCTATATTAAACACATATTAGACCACATGCATCATAACTAACTCAACTCACTCAATAAGCATAAATATAATTAGAAAATCATATAATAAGCTAATAGAATGGTTGATTTGACTAGGTTAGGAGGTAAAATGAGCCCATATAATTACCCATTTATGAGGCTCATCACATATGCCTCAAAATTTCCCTCCATCTGTTTTACCCATTGCTCAAAATCTATCTCCAAAAAAAATCATTCTTGTCCTATTTCATGTCAACTGATGTAGGACACCTCATTGCCTTCCTTTTCACAAATCTCTTCCTATTGACTCCAAAATTTTATTTATGAAGCAGATCTAGAAACATATCAGTACCTTGGAACTTGCAGTCATCAGTGGAAGGACACCTTGCATTTGATTAGGGGTATTCATCATTGGCTCCCAATTGAATGATTCTATGAGTGTTCGATGAAAACATCCTTCTCACACTCTCTCAATTGTACTAAGCATCTTGGAAACCATCATCCTTATTAGTGGCCATCCTCATGTCTGTTAACAGTTTTCATCATTGAATGGTAATCAAATGATTCCTCACTTGTTTGACTTCAACTCCTTTATTCCTGTGTGAAGAAATTTGTTGTTCAGATAAGTGATGACCAAGACCTTGGGTAGAGGCTTACATCACTCAACCTTGCTTCCACTCCCAAGCTGCGTATATTGTTTTCGAAGACAACTCATTAGGTTGATCATATTATGATACAACTTCCACATTGTGCTTATCGGTGGATATGATAGTCATACCTACTTTTGAGAAATCACTCTAACGTAACAACTGAGCATGGTAATGCTTGACTCAAGACATGATCTTATATTTTTTACATATGTAGCTTGTTTCAAGTCTCCTGCAATCCAAAAGCTCCAGTCCTCTTTCTCTTATACTACAATATTCATAAAGTATTTTGGCCATCATCATCATATCTGACCTCACACTTTAGGGGCATCTATTATATAGGAAAATGACCTCCTCCTCATCTTAGAGGAGAAAAACACATTGGTTAAACAAAATACCTAAGTTACGGGCTTATTTTCCAGAGTAACACACCCCAAAATAGACAAGGGGAGTTATAGAACTTTCCATCTCTCAACCAAAAGTGTTAGTCCCTAGGTTAATGCTCTTTTTTGCCTAAAGGGAAACATTACTAGATATTTATGAGATTCCATAGGTTAAAGTGTGGGTTGACTAATTGAAACTTAGCTTTTCACTCAAATGTCAGCTCAAAAAGCAAGAAACATCTACCTCGGGCCTAATTCAAGACATTCATATTCCTAATAGAGTCTCACGGGAAGGGAAAGAGCAAAAAAGCAAGGAAACATCCAAGCTTTTGCCTCATTGGAACTCATGAAAGAATTGGAAAGGATGAGCCTCTCTCCCTCTATAAATTGGAGGCTTAGTCATTGTAACAATGGTCAAATGGTTTTCAAAATTTTGCAAGAGATTTAATATTATTATGCTGACAAGAAGTTGAGAGAGAGAGAGAGAGAGAGAGAGAGAGAGAGAGAGAGTGGAGATGAAGGACTAGAGGAGGCTTGATCCAGCCAAGATGGTTGTAATAATTCTTCTTCTATCTAATAATATATATCTATTTCTATGTTTTCTACTTGATGGTGTTGATATTGTATTCCCTTACATGTTGACTCAATTTCATCATTAATAAGTAGCTTAGTTGCATGCTAGCTTATATTCTCTTATATATTTATGTTTTGATTATCAAGGTTTATATGTTGTAGGGATTACACATTTTCTTGTTTATGTGCAATTTTTGATCTCAGATCTGGTAGAGAGGTCTTCCACTTTGCTACACTCAGTTCTCTAGTAGGACTACACTAAAGGTTGAGGTAATATTTCTTCTTTCTCTTTCTCAATCATGGATTAATATTAATATATGTGTGCTTCTTTGTGATAGTTGCAGCTAATATTAAGCAACCTACCTTAGGTCTTGAGAAGACTCGAGAGAGTATTTCATCCACAACCACCCGTGCATTTATCCCTATAACACTCATTGATGATCTGATCTTCATAAGTCCCCTCAAAAGTATTATATTAATGATATTTTCATCATCATTTGACTCATCAATTAGTAAAGGAAAATTATCTTTATAGGAAACTTTATTCCAATTTCTAAGATCAGTGCATATCCCGACATCACCATTTTTCTTCCTTACAGGAACTAAATTGTAGACCGACTTAGAATGTCTAACATGAAAAATAATCTTAGAGGCTTAATAATTTATTCAACTTAGCTTTTATTTGTGGCTCAAGATTTGGATGAATCTTTCTTAGCTTTTGCTTGAATGCCTTTATGTCTGGTAGCATTGGAATTGTATGTTGTATGATTGAAGTATCATATGTTTTAATATCATCATAAATCTAAGAAATTATATATTTATACCTTCTAAGGAAATGTATACAACCAAGACTTTCATTAAAAGGCATTCCAAGATCTAAAATGATATTATGAGGTTTTTTCCAATGCCCAGATTAATAACTTCAAACCTTAAGGTCTTGTAAATGGACTCACTAATGAGGGGGGTTGAATCAATAGTGACAATATTCATACAAATTTTACTTTTTACCAAAGCACACTATTTAGTAATCCCATCAGCAAAACTTATGAAACCAACATGACATCAATAGACAAAGGCATGTAAAATCAACATAAAACCCCATAAATTATATCAATGCATGCACATAAGAGAACACAATTGTTTTAGGTGGAAAAACCTCTTCAGGGAAAAAAATTACCCGTTGTTGTTGCTGCTCAAATCTTCTATTAATAGTTGAACAAATTTGTACATAAAGTAGCTAGCACCCACTAGCTGGAAGACTCGACTCCTACAACGATGTGTTGACATCCATCAGCTAAGAAGTACCTACTCACACAACTCTATAGACAAACATCTATAGAAGCCTCTACAACCATTGAGCCTCACCCAAAAACCATTGGACCATACAATTACCATAGGATTGAGATTTTCCTCCTCTAATCATTCTCTTCTAGTCTCCATAAGCACAAAGTCTCTACGCCTCCAACACCTCCACGTGAACCACATTTCACAATATTTCACACTAGGTTCTCAAACCTGCTCAACATGAGCAACCCAATAGTAACTATAATATGAAAATAATAATAGATAAAATATACAACCCCACACCATGACCGATATGAAATATTCTAGATAAATCATTGTAGCACTGGCTCACACTCTCATACATACCCCATCAACCCACACTAAAAAATAATAATCGCAAGAATATATGTCAAAATATCATCAATAATCTCCAATCAATAGCTTGGGAAAATACCATGGTTATCCCAATACCTTAAACACCTGTACCACAGTAAACTCTAGGTCAATACCATGGGTACATACCATGATTAATTCAATACCATAGATCCTTGTACCATGGCAATCTGCAGTCTTAATACCATAGGTACATACCATAGGTAAGCCAATACAATAGACCCTTATACCTTGGTAATATGCAAACCAATACCATAGGTAGATACCATAGTAATACCAATACCAAGGTAAGCACCATGTAACTCAATCATCATCCAAACATCAACAATGAACCAGGTTGACATTAATGCCAACTGGCATCACTGCATCCAACAACTACACCAATACCTGCATCATCAATTCCAATAATCTCCCCCTTTGGCATTGATGGAAACCCCTGCTAAACCATCCACCTGGTGTCAACCTCTGAAACTGAGCTCCGTAGAAATTCCCCCTTTAATGTCAATGGAAAAGTGATCAAATCATTAATGGAATCATAGCTAAATAATTAGTAACTCCCCCTAGACATGAGTTGCATCTAACCAAGTAGCCACAACCATACATCACTCACTCCTCATAGCAATATAAAACAATAACAATCTCTCTTGAAGCAAAAGCATATCTCCATGTCCATAACCATCAACAATAGAAGCGTCCTATGCATCAACAATAACAACAACACTAAACTCACCAACAACATGAGCATCAACAACTACATTCATATCATACAGTCTCAACCAAAGCAGCAACATGAGCATCACTCAAAAATATAACATGAATAATACTCTCTCCATGAGCATCACTGATATCATTAACAAAATAAATTTGATCACGATCATGAAGCACCACATACATGAATACAAGGCCAAAGCAACCAACAATTGAAGCAACAAATCAGCACCATAGCCAATCCACAACCATAACATACATGCTCCCCTTGAGTTTCAGCTCCATCATGAACCTACACAGAATATTGTAACACCCTCCTCCCACATATACCAAAGTAATTGGCCAACTGGGGCAAACATGTGACAAGAAGTTACTATGATATGATTCGACCTCCTAATTCATATTAAGGAAGTGGAATCAACAGAAACACACCATACAAACCTTCAACATCATCAATAGGACTCCTAAGAACCATCCCAACCTTTTTGCTAACCAAACCCTCAGTCCTATTATGTTTTTAAGCTATTAAACATTTGGATGCTCCCGTTCTATGATCATGCTAGTGTTCAGAGAGCTCTGGATGCTCCCACAAACCTACATGCCTACATCTAGGGACTATATCCAACAGACTTGTGCCAGAGTCTATGGGATTTAAGGCACTTTTCAAGCCTAGAATTCCGACCAATGCCCAAAACTTGTTATAACTTTTGGAATCCATTAAACACATGATGACAAGACTAATAAACCAAAAACTAACTCCAATACTAGGTCTAACTGTCCCCAACTGGGACTAAGATTCTTTCAAAAATTTGGCATTAATGCAATCTACAAGTCTAGGATACAAGACGAAGCATGAATGGCTGAAAACTCTTATGAGACATTAAAAGAAAGATCACCACCTTCTCCCTTGAATTTTTATGAAATCACTTAGGTCTTGCATTCATCATTTTTAAAATTACAAGTAAATACATGAAATAATAATGACATGTGTTGGGTGTGTGTTATATTCTTTCCACCACTAGTCTCCCCTGTTTGTTCCGCTTGGCACAATGGCAGGGGTCACAGGGGGGTAGTAGCCCCCCTATATGGGGTCTAGGGCAGTGCCCCAAGAAATTTTTTTTTGGACCCTATATTATGTGGGCGGACCTACCTATGGTTCTATGCGTGATTTTTCACACATGGTTTTGTGCATGATGGTTTTCTTCCCATGGTATTTTGTAGATCCAGTCAAGAGAACTACGATTATGTTCTAATCCAGGGTTTATGGATTGAGGTTTATGGATACTTTGGCATGTATATATATGTATTGTAACATTGAAAGGAATATAATGAAAAATCAATCTGGTAGTCCTAGTTTCGAGATCCATGGGAAAATCTTTGTGTATAAACGTTTTATGTTTTATGCTCTTGCCGTTGTTTATTTTCTATTTTTAGAATTTGCATGTAGGTAATTTTGGTATGGGGTTAAAACCTACATTTGGTATCAGAGTCGTTTTGGTTTTAAGGGGACACCTTTTCTATTCAGGGATTTTGCTTGGGCCTCTTGTAGACCATGTTCAGTGGGATATCTGTGAGATCAATTTTTGTGGTGAAAGAAGATAGTGAGAAATTGATAGATAGAGATTGATAAATTTAATGGTCAAAATTTTGAGTTGGAAACTCAAGATGGATTGTGGTAGATTTGGGTACTAAACCAATAATAATGTCATCTAAAGACTCATCGAAGTTGGATTGGAAGGAAAAGAGCACCGCAACCTCGGGCTTCTAGAGGCCAACCACCTCAACCCATGAAACAATGATTCCACCTCATAGTCGAACATCACACGAACTATCATGAGATTGGTCTCTACCCAAGCCTTCCAGGGTTCCAGAGTTTTTGTTCCAACCTAGATTCTAGGACTAGTAACTCAACCCACAACTATTGTCAAGCTCTAGAACATTTGTCCAACTAAGGCTCCAAGACTAGTTACTCAACCCACAACTTTTTCCAGGCTCTAGAATGTTTGTCCAACCAAGGTTCTAGGACAAGTAACTCAACCCACCAAGGGCTCCAGAGCGTTTGTCCAACCAAGGCTCTAGGACCAATAATTCAAACCAAGTTGTTACAGGGCACTATAGTGTTTATCAAACCAAGGCTTTGATAATAGTAACTCAACCCAAGACGTTACATGGATTCCAAAGTGCTTGTCGAACCAAGGCTCCAGAAGCTAATACCTCAACCCAAGCTAAAGGAAACATGAGAATCAACCAGAAAGAGAAAAGAAATAAACCCACAACACCATGGCTATCCAAGAAATAGAAAGGATAGACAAATCCATTGCCAACCTAGGAAATCTTCTATGCCAATGACAAATCATAACCAAGAAAGCACATGCATGTGCCATGCATACTAAAGCTAGTGAGGAAAACATACATGCAACTCGGTACTTGAAAGAAAAACTCGTTGTAGCTATTGATCCCAATGTCCTCTTCTGATTTCCTACTCTTCCTTTTCCTTCTTACTCCAAAACTCCAAGTATTCCACACTCTCCAAGAGTGCTCCAAGAAAAATCTAAGTATCCAAGAGTATGAGAGAGAGAGAATAGAAGAGAGCTCCACCAAAACTGAACTAACCAAGATTTCCCACTGATTCTCAGAAGCCTTTTTATTAATGAGGCCTCTATTTTCTTCAATTTCCATTATTTTCCTTCATTTTACTCCTCACATGCAAACTGTTACCTTTCACGTTATTTTTCTCCTAATTTCCTTTATTTTCATAACTAAAATGCCAATAAATGCCTCATGCCTTTTGAAATCACATTCCATTGCCTTTGCCAATTTCCTTTAGGTATAATAACTGAAATAACACCCCACTAAGATGTTTTTCCCACCATTCATCTTGGAATATGTTTCCCATGACCGCGGTCTTGTATATTTTTACATGAATTTTAACTAGGGTTGTTACAAAACCCTCCTATTTTCGGGAAAACTAGTGTCTTTTTGATCTGCTAGTCCCACTATGATGGGTAGCTATCTTAGAAACAAACAATCAAAGTAACTTGTCATTTCCTTTATGTATGATAGATCAGAGAGAAGCAGAGAGCACCAACCTGAATCTTTCACTTGGCTCCTTGCTTGTTTCCTCTCTCCCTTGATAGAGCTTACCACTCCTTTCCTACTTGTCCTGCTTTAGAGAATACCTGTAGAGGAAAAGCAACAAAACACCATCAAAGCATAGAGATCTATAATACCATAAACAATGCAGAATCAGAAATACATTAACCGTACAATTGCATTCACAAATAGCAAGATTCGCAAATACACAAGTATATGGAGGAAAACTCAAATAACTTTATTGATAGTAGAAGAGAGGATTACAACCCAGCTGTCTGATCCAACATCATCCTCCCAGCATGAAAGCCCTCTTCACCTCATGAAAAGCAAGATCACCCAATAATACAATGTCTTAAAGAGAAACCAACAACACTTCCTTACAAATTACAAAATTCCAGCCTCTAGATCTCTCAGATGAGGGATCCATATATAGATGTCTTGCAAGGGGGTGAGTCAGATCTAGGTTTTTGATTAGTGTCATTTCATTGATAGTTCTTGGTTCCACTTGGAGATTTCTTTGATGTCTTACTCATCCCTAGGCGAATTCAGAGAGGCAAGTGTCATATGAGAAGTTTCTAGAAGATTCTGTGAGCATCCACTTAGCTAACTGTCTCTACCATTTGTCTCTTCTCGCTCATTGTGCCCCACAGAAGGCTATTTCAGTATGCATTGCACCTGGCTAGTGGGGTAGCTAGTATGCATCGTACCTTGAGCATGGAGCGGTCAATATGGTCCAGTTTTGGCCAGTTCTGAGTAGTTTTTCAGGTGGAACTTCTGGGAAATGATGTAATTAGTTGACCCTGATCCTTTAGGGTATGAAACAACACTTTTAGGGATTAAAGTTCCCTTGGTTTATCGACATATATGATTGGGGTTGCATTGCCCAAATATGTCTATAACACCTCCCCCTTGGGGGAACACCATCCTCAGTGTTCGATGCAACCTATAACCAACAAGACTGCTGAAAAGAAAATGTACTACCCATGGAGCTTTATAACATAGCTCATTGTAGTATTTATAATGAACATCTACTAAAATATGAAAAACATATCATTTACTGGAGATTTATAACACAAGTCATTACGGTATTTACAATGATAACCACATATACGCACATATACATTTTCTTCACCCAACAAATAATCATGCTACCTATGGAGCTTTATAAATCCATCTTGATACAATATTTACAACAATACAAACATATACACATATGCACATTTGCTCAACTAGGAAATAAAAAGTGATACAATGCCTACATCCGCAACAAGGGAATCCATAGGCTCACACCTCCATCCTCAAATTACTACCAAGATTCACCTCCTTCCCAGGAAGTCCAGAATCCACTACAAGGTCAAATCTGTATCTAATGTCCAATGCTACAAGCCAGTGCCACTTATCCTCTTAGTGAATAGTTACCGGCTCATTTTTCGAGGGAACACTCGCAATGTGCATTTGATTCCATATGGAAATTCTAAATGACCAAAAAAAATCCATCCCCAACCTTCCCTTCTCTCTCACATAGTCCCTCAGGTAATCTAGTCACCCCCTTTCTTGGAGTCACACACCTTCCAAGTTCCATTGACACCCCCATCCCGGGCAATCCATCCCTTGGCAAGGATTCCTCACATCAGAATATACAAAAACCAAGGCATATCCCTGCCTTAAAACTATCATACCAGTCATAACATGCTCATCAAAATCAATGGACACTACTGGGCACTAGTGTCCCAAAATGGCCGTTCTCATTAATACTTTACAAGCATACTATTGCATTTTCTAATTCCTTTTCTTGTTGCAAATTCTTGCAGTCAATTTCAACCACCTGACCAGGCATGTTCATGCATTCCTATACCAAGCACATAATTTCCATTAGATTTAAAATAAATTGAAATAAATTCACATCATACCTCATTGATAGCTCGTCAATAAGGTACACTTACAATCTTGTTTAGTTCATGTCACAACAAGTCAAACTAGAACATTTGACAAATCAACATGTATAAAAATATCACATTAGGTTAGCTCAAAACACAAACATCATAGACAAAAATCATGAATCACATGTAATCATCATACACCAGAATCATAGATCACATGTAATCAACATAGAACATAATCATAAATCACATGCATAATAAAACTGAAATAAAATGTTTATGCTTATCCTTTAATCAATCCTTAGCTTCTACCTCTGTCTTTATTCCATATGCACTTTGGATTGGGTTCCACACCCGACAAACAGCCAGTACCTTCTCCTCAACCATGTGTACATACACATAGTGTGGACAACACACATACAACCACACATAACATACAAAACCATGCAATACATGCACCTACACCTGACATGCCACACATACACCTACACCCAGTGTACAACACAACACAATACATACTCCTACATTTGGTGTACAACCCAACACAATACATACACCTACATCAGGTGTATAACACAACACAAATACATGTACTACACAGAGTACAACACAACGAGTACACATGCCGCGATACCACAACTACACAATGTATTACATACTACGACATGCCTGCAACACAACATGTACGACATGTGCACAATACCACATGTACACCAGTACCATATGTACAACATGTACATAGTACCACTTACATAACATGTGTACAACAACACATGTACACAACATCACATGTACACAACACCATGTGCACATAGCACCACATGTACAATCATGCACACAACACCATATGTACATAATACCATATGTACAATGTGTACATAATGCCATATGTACATAGCACTACATATAAAACATGTACATGGCACCAGATGTAAAACATGTGCATAGCAGCATATGCACACAACACCCCATACCCATCATGCACATAGTACGATATGTACACAACACCACATATCCAACATGTACATAGCACCATCTATACCCAACACTACATATGAAACATTCGTACAACATATCTATACCACCTTGTACATAACATTGTATAAAAAGCATGTATACACTCTATATATACACAACACCCATGCGCACAAAATCATAGATGTAACATGTACAACATATACAACATATGCACAATAGTAGTACCACACATCCAAAACCACACTGTCTCAACCAAGCAACCTTGCTTCCATTGTCTTATCCATGCTTGTCCCAACATCGCAGACCAAACTGATTTCATTCCATTGATGTATCTCTCATCATTAACATGTCCATAACATAAACATAGACATAACATAATCATAGAACATCAATTCATATCCACATGATACACACCTCGAAGATATGTCAGGATACTCTTCCACTTGATTCCTCATAAACTGAGAACCTCTTCATGTCATTCATATGTGTAAGCAGTCATTCCTCCATAAGAATGATCCTTAACAACCTTGTTGGAAAATGACATAGATACATATATACATAGATACATATACATAAACATTATCATTAAACAACCATGATCCATGACAACCTTGTCAGACATGACATACATACATACATACATGTATACATATATAAACACTAGCATAATCGTGATCATAGGATAATTACCAAATATTATAAGGTCAAGGTTAAGAGAACTCCCTTTATTTGTTCACAATCATGAACAACATTAAGAACAACAATTCCCAACATAGCCAAGGCATTTGACACCTCAAGTCCATTTACCTTAACTTTCTTGATTACCTTTCCCATGACTGTCTTGCCATCATTTATTTACACCAATGGGCCCAACCAATCCAACTGGATGTCATACTCTTACCTTCAACTACCCTTATACATGCACCAAATTCATATGGGTCTTACATTCCTATTGGATTTCATTCAACTCTCCCTGAGCTCCACTAACTTCATCCATCCCCAACCAATTCCCAAGAATCTCAAAACATAAAAGGAAAGACCAAGAAGAAAATAAGAATAAAACCCTAGAAAACCTACAACAATATGAAACCACAATAAATTGGCATGGCCATGCACAATACGCAAATAAAACCATAATCAAGCACAACAAATCACAAAAAACCAAAAGCACAAGACTGACAATAGGCACCACGACTCAATCTCCATAGTTCCCAATGCTTCCAAAGGAAATCTCAACCTGAGCCTTCTCCAAGATTTCATGGTAGTCTCTTTGTCATGCAATCTCCTGCATCATATTTCCATAGGCACATAATTTTCAGCGCATAAATAAACATAACAATACACCAATTACCTTACCTTGTTGTTCCAAGCACGTTGCCTTGTAACCGAACACATCTATGCCATCTCTAAGGGAACTCCAATTCCTTTGATGAATCTATCCATAACTAGAACTAGCTGTTATACTTGTCAAATACATATTTATGAATATAGTACATATCCTCATAACATTAGGCAATTCAAGGTTAAGAAGACTTCATGTATGCAAATCACTCATTGTCTTGGAATTAGGGTTTCCAAACATAGCCAAAGGAATTATTTCCCAATTCCTTTCTTTTACCTTTTTACCTTGTTGCAATTGAATCTTACTATGCACTATCACATCATGCAAATGTCAGTTATATGAACACATCAACTATTAACTTATCAAGTTAATACCAATCATGTTTCTTGCAGTTGTTTACACATGTCAACCACACGTTCCAAATATCAAGACAACCATATCTATCAATTTGAAATCAACCTTTACCAAGACTAACAATCATGTCATAATCTATAGGCAACTCATTGTCATTAGACATAATGCTACCACTGTCACCTACTTGCACTCAAGTACATATCAACTATCTCAACACATATGTTTTAGTACAATCATCTTAAAACAATATCATTTTAACACATGCTCAGATCATGTGGTTAATCAAACATTCAATAACAAATCGATGACATAATCGACACCAAACCTCAAATACCAAATAGATGACAAATCAAACATTCAATCACAAAGTAGACGACATAGGAAAGTTCATATAATAATGTATCTCAAGGGAGGCTATCTTGTTTGCACAATCAATCTAGTTAGCATGATATAACTTCACAACACATCAGATCATATCCATAACACTCACTAACTAACATGTTCACATCATAAACTCATAAACAATTATCATTCATACATAACAATCACATATGCACCATTAGTCTAGATTAGCATGACATAATATCACAACATATTAACTCATACTTGAATTTCATAACCCTAACCCTTTGCATAGACCAATCCAAACTAGTATGATACACATAACATCAAGATCTTAATGTAATAACCCTAATCATCAAGTCACTATCATATAAAAACAACAACATATAACCTAATCTTCAATCTAACTATTGTATAACAACAACAACTTAACCTATAACCTATAACATACTCATCAACAATATATAACATAATCATCATGTTATCTAACATAAAACAACAATATAAATGCATACAACCATAGGTTACTATCATTCATGACTATTTGACACATGTCCATATGACTACACTAATAAGCTAACATCTATCATGTATGTAACCATAACATCAATAAAATGAAAGGAATACACATAACCAGATTGAATATAACAATACTTAACCTACATACCTGCATGCCAAACATATAATACCTGTATGACAATCTCCTCTTACCCCAAATTCTAATACTGCAACCTCACTTTGGTGATCTACATCTCTTAAATTATCTCAACCAACACATTAGCATGATAACATACTAATAGAATCATGATGACCTAATTGCGTGTAATGACCTCATGCACAATAACCTTCACCATGAATGCATGCATAACAACATATAGACACTGACATGTATAACAAATTCAAATACAACCATACACTCATGACGACACATCCCACAACAACGCCATCAACCTTCACATGGCAACATCATTACAACCATGATCAACACCATCAATGAAACAAACACATGGTCATACAATACAAGAGACACATATGCAAATGACATGAATGCATGACCAACATAGCGCACATCTAGTCTAAGGGGTGAACCATGCTCTGATACCACTCTGTAACA
Source organism: Pinus taeda (assembly GCA_000404065.3). Taxonomy (NCBI): domain Eukaryota; kingdom Viridiplantae; phylum Streptophyta; class Pinopsida; order Pinales; family Pinaceae; genus Pinus; species Pinus taeda. Next base: position 268,403 of record APFE030340266.1, read on the forward strand.
CCCTCCTCGCACATCTACCCAAGTAACCTGCAAACCAGGGTAAACATGTGACGAGAAGTTACTATGATATGATTCAACCTCCCAAGTCATATTATGGAAGTGGAACCGATGGAAACACACCAGAGAGACTTTCAACATCAGCAATAGGACTCCTAAGAACCATCCCAACCTTTATGATAACTGGCCCCTAAGTCCTATTGATTTTTTAAGCTATTAAACCTCTAGACACTCCCATGCTATGGGCATGCCAGTGTTGAGAGAGCTCTGGATGCTCCCACAAGCCTACATGCCTGCATCCAAGGACTTTTTCTAGCTGCCCTGTGCCAGAGTATATGCTATTTAAGGCACTATTCAATCCCAGAATTCCGGCCACTACCCAAAACTTGTTGTATCTTTTGGAATCCATTAAGCACATGATGATAAGACTAATAAACCAAAAAATAACTCTAGGACTAGGTTTGAACATCCCCAATCGGGACTAACATTGTATCAAACACTTGGCATTAGTACAATCTACATGTCTAGGATACAAGAAAGAGCATGAATGAATGAAAACTCTTATGGGACATGACAAGAAGGATCACAACCTTCTCCCTTGAACTGTTATGACATTAATTAGGTCTTGCATCCATCATTTTAACAATTACAAGTAAATACATGAAATTACCATGACATGAACAAGTTAATTAACCATGCTTATAACAACATAAAACCATGAAAATAATAGCGAGATAGCAACCATAAAATCCATATATAAATAAGCACAAAAGTAAGGGAACTTAGCTTTTATTAGACATAGGAAAATATGACCAGGTTCGGGACTTCCACGTACCACCTGACCATAGACATGATTCAACCAAATATTTCTTTTATCCAGTCACCCCTATGAAATATTCCAAACATGAATATGGGATCTCATAAATGCATCAACCGAAACCATTTAGGGCTTCCAGAGGCCATCCACATCAACCCATCAAACAATTATTCAACCTCATGGTCAAATATCACAACAACCATCATTAGATTGGTCTCTACCTACGCCTTCCAGGGCTCTAAAATGTTTGTTCCAACTCGGCTTCTAGGACTAGTAACTCAACCCATGGCTACTGCCAAGCTCTAGAGCGTTTGTCCAACCAAGACTCTAGGAATAGTAACTCAACCCTCAACTTTTGCTCGGCTCCAGAGCATTTCTCCAACCAAGGCTCCAAGACTGGTAACTCAACCCACCAAAAGCTCAAGAGTGTTTACCCAACCAAGTCTCTAGGGCTAGTAACTCAACCCAATACGTTATAGGGATTCCAGAGTGTTTGTCTGACCAAGGCTCTAGGAACTAATAACTCAACCCAAGCTAAAGAAAACATGAGAACCAACCAGAAAAAACAAAGAAATAAACGCATAACACCATGACTATTCAAGAAATGGAAAGGATAGAAAAAGCCACTATCAATCTAGACAATCCTCCATGCTAATCACAAATCGTAACCAAGAAATGACATACATGTGCCATGCATGTCAAAACTAGTGAGGAAAACATACATGCAACTCGGTATCTGCAAGAAAAACTCATTGCAGCTATTGACACTGATATCCTCTTGTGATTTTCTGCTCTTGCTATTACTTCTTGCTCCAAAACGAATGCCAAGTATGCCACACGCTCCAAGAGTGCTCAAAGAAAACTCTTAAGTATCCAAGAGCACAAGAGAGAGAGAATAGAAGAGAGCTCCACCAAAACTGAACTGACCAAGCTTTCAATGGCTTTCCCATTGATTCTCAGAAGCCTTTTCTTTATTAATGAGACCTCTATTTTATTCAATTTCCATTATTTTCCTTCATTTTCCTCCTCACATGCAACCTGTGACCTTTCACCTTCGTTTTCTCCAAATATCCTTTATTTTCATCAATAAAATGCCAATAAATGCCTCATGCTTTTCCAAAACTTTTCCATTGCCTTTGCTAATTTCCTTTAGCCATAATAACGGAAATGACACTCCACTAGGATGTCTTTCCCACCATTTAACTTGGAATAAGTGTCCTATGACTGTGGTCTTGTATATTTTTACATGAATTTTAACGAGGGCTATTACAAATATCCTCTCTCTTAAAACTACACTTTAGCTTAGAAATATGAATTTTGACCAAGTACTTGACCAATAGAGTACAAGGTTGTGCAATTCACATGACTGATAAATGACTATTCCTACCACCAACAGATGAAAATATGGACCCAAAAACTTGAACACATGATCACAGGGCTTCACAAGTACAATACATAGCCATATAAACTAAAACAACTCTCATGAATGCCAACTAGGCACCAAGACTCTATCTTAAAACATGCATGATTGAGGGACATCCCATACTTAGCTACACCAAATTCCATGACCTATAGTACAACTCATGCCAATCATGGCTCAATACACTATAACCAAGATTTAAAGATTTATAATGAAAGCACATGACTTTATGGACCTATTGAAAAAACCTCTCTTTTTTTAACAATGCAGAAATGACAATATGATGGTTTATGAAATACATTAACAGTATATTGGAAGCAACTACAAAAATATCAACCCCTCTAAAACAATTTCCAAATCGACAAGGAAAAACATTCTCTTTGCATCAGATTTTTGATTGATTTTTTTTTTTTTTTAACTCCATAAAATTGATCAAATAAATTCCTGCAACTAGTGGTTGCTCATACTTTGCCAAAAACTCATAATATTACATTGTAGAACAAAATAAACCTGCACAGGAGCCTACAAACAATTAAATTTCCTTTCCTTTTTTTTAAAGATCCTATATAACGCTTTCGCACTCATCTGCCTTTGATTTCTTCCCCTCATCTTCCTTTTAATTTCATCTAGGTAATGTATGGTATCATGCTTCAGCCTCTTGATTTTGAACTTCTCTTACGGATCGTAGCACTTCCATCTCCGATTCGTAACGTTCTTTGTTCTTCTTAAGAGCTTTAATCACCCGATCATCCCACATTTGGGATATAGAGCTTCCATGTTGCCAATAATTCCACTAGTCATCATATTCTCTAAGCAGAATACCATCCACGGTAAGCACTCTATAACGCTAATTGCCCCAACCAAGAGCTTTAGCCTCTTCAAGGCCATCACAGACTAATGTATTGTCAGTACAAGCTTTCCACATACAATGAACAACAAGCTCCAATGTTTAGTTTGGACAATGATGCTGATAACATCCATTGCCTTGTGTTAAAGTCCCTCGTACAAACCTCGTTCAAACTAATGATGATGGCATACACCTGAAATCAGGTCCACGCATTTCAGCCAATATGCGGTCAGGTGATTGTGCATTTTTTTGTGTCAGGTGATTAATCTAAATATGCTACAAAATATGCACAAAAATTTTCTAAAAAAGATTTTCCACTTTTTTTAGGTTGTGGAAAGTATCGAGCCCATTGGGGGAAGTCACCACTGTAACTCACAATAGAGAATTAACATTAAGCCTCCCTATTGTATGTGCAACCCAAGGAATGTGTAGAATTGAAATGATAAGCCCCCTTCCATTGGTCACAGGGAGAAGTAACAAATTCGATTCCGTGATGTCGCCCCCATTCTAATGGTTCATCCATGCTATAATTTTCCTGATACCACCGACTATCCTCTAAGAGAGAAAGTGTCATGGTGAAACAACATACGTCGTGTCTACAGAACCAGTCATTATCTTATTCAAGAAAAGCCTTTTCTCCCATTGAGATCCTTCGGTCCCCCTTCCACTACCATCTCCGAGCTCTAATCCTAAGAACTCTTTCAAAAATGTCGCATAGTGCAATGTCGAATGCACAACAATACGCGAAAGCATAACACGAGTCACCTTTGTAACCATGTTTTGAATCAAGGGATTGTTTCACCACCTGATTACATCTGCGCTTACACTCTTCTTGAAAATGTGCGGATAAAAACTAAGAACATGCATGACCTCATGTATCATTGTTGAAAAAAGCATGTTTCAGCCTCTAGTGTTAGATGTCGAGGTGCTACATTTACATGACCTGCAATTGCACGGCCCCATTGATCATGCTCACATTCCACAGCCCAAGCGAGAGTGTTCCCAGTAGTTGTACGAGGTCAGCATTAGCAATACCTTCATCAACATACTGACACAGTAATTATACCCCACCATCTTGACCACAGGCAGAGTAACCACTTAGACGGGGGTGTCCTTTTACAGGTTCCACTACCAAGGCCATTTTGAACCAAGATGTTTTTTCACCAAGTGCCTCATGGAGTCTCATATTCTTGTCTTCACTTGATATATCCTCTGAAGTGCACTTGTACTAGAAATAACCCTAAAATGGAGGTTATGCATGTGGATCGTAGATAGAAACCTCGTGAATTGAGCTTATTGTCGGCACCTCTAACTTCACAATATCACCAACTTTTCGATAATATCTGCCAAATGAGCGTCCTACTGTATCATAATTCAATAACATCCTTAATATCGTCTTTTCATTCAGTTGTGATTTCTTGTTGGCAACAACTAACATTTCCTTACCTTTCCTGTGATTTCCTATAAAACCATATTCATCCCCATATGTCTAAGGAGTTACAGAATACTCCTGGCATCCAAACCGACGACGTTGTTCCAGAATATGATCATGAATACAAGAATGAGACTGAGGAACTTGACCCACTTGCTCCATGTTCTACCTGTCACCCAATGCCTTAGCTTTATAACCAAAAGTACCTATCCAAAGCAGTAGGAGTATCTTGTGCATAGCCAAGACAAGGATCCATGATCTTTGATACATCATGTTTACTCTTCTCCCGCCTTTCTTACACCAAGTTCTGTGTCGCATTTACATCCATGGCATCGTACGATTCTCGACACAACACCTCAATCCAAAGCCTCATCAAATCCAGAAACTTGACTGCAATCATCTATATTTGAAAACCCATCATCTAAATTCACCATATATGCCATCAGGAAAAAACCTAAATCAGCAAAGAGGAATAGGAAATGAAGAAGCCGAATTCTTCGAGACGTCCATGAGCTTAAAACAAAAGAATCCATGACCACTAATACAAGATAAATCTTAAATCGTGGAGACACAGGATATTTTTCTCTGCTTTGCAAGTCAAGCAGGTGGTGGCTTGGGTTTATAGCTTTCTAGCTATATAGAAATACATGCATGGATTTCAATCCCATAGGAATAATAATGCCACGACAACAAAAATCAACCTTTCCTTCTTAATATTTGAATACCTCTAAATAACCAACTCTCCCATCTAAGCAAGTAGCAAGGGAAATTTCCAACTCGACGTTGAAAACTTACCCAATCCTTTAGTACACATCAAGTCGTGAGCGATGGAAGAAACTTCAAAATCTGGCCAGCGAAATAAAATAGTGGACAAAATTCAACCATAGGACCACGCCCATATATGAAGGATCTCGTTCCAATAACTGTCTATATTTCTCTCAACCAATCTAGAAGAATCAAGCTTGGATGCCCATACGATTCTAACTTGCCAAATTTGACACAATTCCACCCATAAGTTTTCTTCGTAAATTAAATAATTCATCCCTCACGGATAAGCCAATCTATTCTTCAGGAATGTTTGGATTTGGCCTTCAACGGGAAGGGAATTTAATTAGCACTTTTCCCTCTATAAAATATGCTCTGGGCGCCTTCACATTTGAATCTTTGATACGTCAACATACCAGATTGACCTAACGCACCGAATTATTAGACCATATCAATATTTTACTTTCTGCCACTACCAATAAATAATTGAATTTGTGACTTTATCTAATCATTATTTCCATAAATAGATAAACATAGCATTCATACTACTGCCAGAGGGATGTTTCTATGTATAACTCAGGCTTTTCTAGTGCCATTTCTTGATAAATATCAATGTTTTAACCCTTGGTTAATGTCCATCACTCTATGAGTTGTTTTTTTTTTAATTATTATTTTCAAAAGATAACCATCAATTTTTGTTTTGTTATTATTCTCAAAAGATAACCACCCATTTTTGTTTTGTGTAGGAAATTCTTCATAATAGCATGGGAAATTTAAAACAAAACGTATAGATTAATCCAGATCATAAAAATGATCAATAGATAAATTCAAACCTTTGCATCCAAACAAACATTATTGTAACTTATGAGGCCAATTGACAAAACTTCCTTTGAGGAGCTCCGTCTAAATTTGTGTTTTTTCTTTCATTCTCCCCGTGAGACTGAGATGTCATAAGTGTTATTTTTTCTCTTTTCTTTTCCAGATTTTATTGAATTTCATAAGCAGGTTATTTTGATGCATGTTAGAGGTTCTCAAACTTGCTTAACATGAGCAACCCAACGCTGGAGCGGTCTCGGAAGGGCGATCACGGGAGGGCGATCAGGCGTTAGGGTTTCTGCAGCGACCTGCAACGACAGGACCCCTGCACAGAGACTTCCACGTCTGACAGCGGCAACGCAGCAGGCTCAGGCCCCAGGCTTGGGCAGAGAGTTACAATGAGTCCCCCTCAGGGGGTAGGAGGGGCGATTCCTCCAATAAGCGACAACCAGCAAGGGCCCGTTGTAAGCTCGGAAGAGGAACAGGAGTATATTGAAGGCAACACAGGGGAAAAGCAGCAGAAGAAGAATGATCAGGCACAGCAAGACAAGCCAAAAGTAAGCTCATCCACATGCAAGCTAGTAGCTACTCACATGCCAGAAGTGGAGCTACCCAGTCATCGCATTAATGCTCGAATTCAATATATGAGAGATCATGCTCTCATAGGAAAATTTATTGGTTTCTGGCCTACCGAAAAAGCCTTGAGAACCTGAATCAATGTCAAATGGCGTCCAAAAGGACAAATAACCCTGCTTCTAGGGCCGAAAGGGTTTTTCACCGCAATTTTCAATTGCTTGGAAGATCGAAACAGAGTCTTTGATGGGGACCCTTATTTCTTCAACTCTGCCGGGCTATTTCTCAGAGAATGGGTCGCCAGATTCAACCCGGACAAGGAAGATCTGAGCTGGGCACCGGTCTGGATCCAACTGTATTCGCTACCATGGGAACACTGGGAGTAGGAGTCTTTAAAAGCAATCGGCACGGTCTTAGGCGAATTTGTCAAGGTAGCAGAAGAAACAAAGACAATAAGATACACCTCTTATGCCTCTTATGCCAGGATCTGTGTTTATATGGATCTGAAACAACCTCTGCCTGATACGGTACGTCTTTTTCATGAAGATCAAGAATGGATTCAGTTAATTGATTATGAGAATGTTCCTTTCAGGTGTAGGAAATGTCATGCCCTAGGACATCTCTATAGAGATTGTCCTTTAAACAATAAACCTACAGCTCAAGCCAACCAGGAACAACAGTCTTCAGACGGATTCACTAAAGTGACAAATCGAAGAAGAGGAAATAGAAAATCCACAGCGCCTCCTAAGATATCGCCAGAGGATCCATCAAAATCCTCTACAAGCAACAGTTTTGAGGTCCTAGCTAATGCAGATTCGCAAGATCAGATAACCTCCACCACCAACAAAGAAGGATCTGTGCCGGAAAAGACAATAGGCTTTCAGCCGAAAGCAGGGGAAAAGGATACAGATCAAGAAAGCGACAAGATCAAATCCGCCTCAGAAACATGGAGCATCCCGGAAATGGAAATAGACAACACGAACCCTAGCACAGGCAAAGAGAAGGAAGGAGATGGAAGCTATCAAGAACCGCATTTTATGGAAGAAGATACCGAATCAATAGATATTGGTGAACTAGACATTCTGGGTCTGGAACAAGCATGCAAAACAGGTAACTTCGATAAAATACCTGATAGACAAGTGGATAATCTAGTAGCAGTCCTTAACAAAGCTCAAAAAAAATATTCTCTAGGGGTTCAAATTGGCAGTCAATGGGATGGGAAGTTCATCACCAAAGACAGTAAAAAGCGAGGAAGGAAAACTACCTTAGAAAGAACCATCAAGATTGGAGAGGTCTTGGTTGAGTCAGACATATATGCCAAGCTAACCAAGTATTTTAATACTGACCCCAAACCTTCCCAATGAAGTTGATATCATGGAACATTAGAGGGCTTAACTGCCCAAGGAAAGGAAGACTTCTAAAAAAATATGTTAATGGAGGAAAAGCCAACAATTCTTTTTTTGCAAGAGACTAAATGTAATTCAACATTTCTGGAGAAAATAGTAGCTAAGGCCTGGCCAGGAGGGTTAGTAACGATTGTGGATGCTCAGGGAGCCTCAGGAGGACTTGCAGTGCTCTGGATGTTTATTCAACATGCAAATAAACATTTCATTCAAGCCATCTTTCACCTACTTGGGACGAATATTTATGGCCATATCACAAATGTGTACTTTCTGCAAGAAACTCAGCACAAGGCGGAAATCCTGGATGCGATAATGCAGCTTAACGCAGATAGGACATACCCATTTTGGGTTTCAGGAGGAGACTATAATATGATTGCGTCAATGGAGGAAAAGAAAGGAGGACGCTGCAGAGTAAATAGGGATGGCTCAATATTAAAAGACTTCATTCAAAATAATTGGTTGATAGACCTGCCCACAACCAACGGCCTCTATACCTAGAGCAACAAAAGGGCAGCACCAATGCAAATAGCTTCGCGCCTTGATCGTTTTTTAATTTCTGATAATGCGGTACATATAGGGGGAGAATTCACAGCATCCATCCTTCCGTATTCGGGCTCAGATCACTGGCCCATTGCCCTGCACTGGAATAGGCCTGGTAATAACATAAGACGACCCTTTCGGTTTGAGGCTTTTTGGCTATCTCATCCGGAATTCTATGAATTTATCAGGACAACATGGCAAAATTTCAATCCAACTGATAGTACAAAAATGTCTAGATTTCAAAGGAAGCTGAAGCATCTCAAAGAGGAAATAAAACGCTGGAATAAAACCACTTTCGGCAATATTTTCAAAGCGAAGGAAATCCTCACTCAAGAAATGAAAGATATTCAGCAAAGAATGATTTCTGAGGGACGGTCGGAAGAGCTAGCCCAGAAGGAGCAAGTTATAGAAAAAAATTCCTAGAACGAGACCTATAGGAGGAAATTATCTGGAGGCAAAAATCGAGAGTCAGATGGCTGAAGGAGGGTGAGAAGAATACGAAGTTTTTTCACAAAACTACAGTCCAAAGAAGAATGAGCAATCAAATCTCTTATGTCAATAATGAACAGGGCACCAAAATTGAAACACATGAAGGAATAAAACAAGAATTCCTCAATTACTTCAAGAAAATGAACCAAGAACCTAATATCAATAGAAAAGAGGCGATTGACAAAATTATCAGACATATACCTCGATTAATTACTGAAGATCACAACACACTTCTTCTCAAGCCTCTAAGTCTTCAGGAGGTTGAGACGGCGGTGAATCTACTAAAAGCAGGAAAAGCACCTGGACCAGATGGATTCACTTCAAATTTTTTCCAGCACTTTTGGGAGCTGATCAAATGGGAAGTTTGGTAAGTAGTGGAAGAATCACGCACTCTAAGATGGATGTACCCGAGTATGAATGCAACATTCATAGCATTAATTCCCAAGGCAGAGGAATCAAATACTCCTGACAAGTACAGACCAATAGCTATGTGCAACATTATATATAAGATTGTCTCCAAGGTTGTAGCTTTACGACTGAAGCCCATGCTTCCCCTCATCATATCTCCAGAACAATCTGGATATGTAGAGGGAAGACAGATTATGGATGGGATAATCTTAACCCATGAAATTATACCTTCTCTCAAGCAGTAAAAAAAACCAGGTATGCTACTCAAAATTGATTTATCTAAGGCTTTTGATAACATTAGCTGGGAATATTTGCAAAAAATCCTCAAAGCTTTTGGTTTTGCCTCCCCCTGGATCAGATGGATCAACAATCTTATTTCCTCTACGTTCTTATCTATCCTCATCAATGGTATCCCCTCTTCCACCTTCCATCCCTCCAGGGGAATTAGACAAGGGGATCCTCTTTCGCCCTTTCTGTTTGTCATTTTGGCTGAAGGATTAGGTCGGAGCATTAATTCGGCTATCCTCTCCCGCAATCTCAAAGGTATTGCTTTCCACCAAGCTCCTGCCATCTCTCACCAGCAATTCGTAGATGACAACATGTTATTCAGTCATCCTTCTGTTCAAGAAGCTTGCTCCTTTAATGCTTTACTTGACAACTTTTCTATGGCCTCAGGAGCCCTCATCAACAAAGTTAAATCTAGATCTTCTTTTTCAACACTTCGCCCACTACCCAAAGAGAAATAACGCATATTCTAGGCTTCTCCATAGCATCCCTACCTTCTAAGTATTTAGGAGCTCCTCTAATTGCTTCATCTCTCAAGCATTCCTCTTGGACCAACCTGTTAGAAAAACTGGAGGCCAGATTATTCCTTTGGACTCATAGAGCCCTTAATATGGCTAGCAGGATTGTGCTAATCAAAGCAGTTCTTCAATCCATGCCGCTCTACTTGTTCTCTATCATGGCAGCACCGAAATGGGTGCTTAAAGCTATGAAACAGCTGCAGCGTAATTTCCTATGGGGAAGTTCGGGGCCAAATCGAAAGTGGGCTTTGGTCAAATGGGAGAAGGCATGTCTTCCTAAAAACACAGGAGGCATTGGATTAAGAGATCTAGAACATAGCAACATGATAATGGGAGCAAAAATATGGTGGAAATGGCTCTCAAATCCAAGCATACCTTGGGCTGCCCTATGGACAGTGAAATATGCTAGAAACCTACCCTTAGAGGAGCGAATCCGAATGTTAGAAGTCAGTAAAGGCTCGGTTATATGGAACTCAACCATTAAACACAGAGATATAATTCAAAAGCACAGTTTTTGGGAGGTGAAAGATGGCCTTACAGCAAGGTTCTGGGAAGACTCATGGCAGCAGCTCCCAAACCTCAAAAGCATCATACAGGGCATCCCAAATCGAGATATAAACCAGATGGATAAGGTGAGTCAATACTGGAGATTACATAATGAACAAGAACACAGGGAATGGAAAGAAGTGAGCAATATCTTACCGTCCAGTCCAGAGCAAATCCAACTCTCTTTATCAGTAGAACTTCAAAAACGAAAAATTTTAAAGTTGGCAGGCATGGATACGCTAAGGTGGGGGTATGAAGAAAAGGGTACCTTCACAACTAAAGAAGCTTAAAAAATTATTATAAAAGACAGAGTTATCAAAGACAAATTATGGGACAAAATATGGAATCCTCCCATCTGGCCGAAGGTTTCCACTTTTCTATGGCTTTTGTCACACAATAAAATTCTCACCTGGGACAATCTCAGGAAAAGGAATTTCGCTGGTCCATCAATATGTCTCAATTGAAAACAGGAAGAGGAGTCGGCTCTGCATCTCATGCAAACCTGCTCGCTAGGAAGACAACTTTGGGAAAAAGTCACATTCCGCTGTCGGAAGGAAGGTAGAGTGATGGGGGATATTAAAAGCACTTTGCGCAACTGGGCCCAAAAGCCTTATCAAAGCAGCATTTTAAATACTCTTTGGTAAATTACACCAGGACTACTGATGTGGAATATATGGAAGGAGAGAAACAGGCGGATTTTTAAAGATCAAGCAATGACAATGGAGCAAATACGGAAAATGATGCACCAAAATATCCAAGAAACTCTTTCCATTAAAGGCTGGTCCCAAGAGGACTTTCCTTCTACTACACAGGAACAAGCTATATGGAACAACTGGCAGATCCAATTACAGAGTCCGAATTCTTCTAAAGAAAACTCATCCAGGCATCAAGAGTCCTCAACCTGCTGGACTCCTCCGCCCATCAATGTATTCCAACTCAACTTTGATGGGGCGTCGAAAGGGAATCCTGGAAGTACGGGATATGGTGGAGTAATAAGAAATCACCAGGGTACCCCTCTCGTCACCTTCTTTGGCTCAACTGGTTTGAATACAAATAATGCAACAGAACTGGAAGGACTATGGAGAGGGCTTAATATAGCGCATGCTTAAAAGTTCATCCCTCTTATAGTGGAAGGGGACTCTCAAATCATCATTAATATGGCCTCAAAGCTACAACAAGGATCAACAGTACATAAGGTGAGTAGCAGTTGGAGAATGGCCACTCGACTTAAGCTTCTTCAACAATGGCTCAGCAATAAGCAAGCCATCTCCTTCAAGCATATCAGAAGAGAAGGGAACAAGCTGGCAGAATTTCTTGCTAATTTAGGAGTGGATAGGGGAAAGGAATTTTTTGAAGGGCCACTACATGGCATAGCTTCGGAGACAGAACTTTCCATTTTTCAATCTATATTATCAAGAGATATGCAGGCAAGGGAAGAATCACACCCGGATGCGGGTGATCTTAATTAGTGTTTAATGGAATTAATGAAGTAGACACGCATAGCCGGCAGCTGGCAAGTGGAAAAGTGCAAGCCAAAGGCTATTTATCAGTGCGAGGTGAAAGGACTTCAATGTCATTTATCTCAAGCGCAGTCCCAAGGTACGCAGATGGAAGTTATTTGGATGGCGAGCCAGTTTCAGATGGCATTCACCCTGGTCCTTTTATGGTTGCCTGATGAGAGCCCGCTCTCAGGGGAAGTTGCATTCTCTTGCTCGGATGCACTTAAGGTCTGTTGCAGGGGCCGTCTCTGGTCGTCTTGCTCTCAGGAGAAGCTGCCTTGGTCTCAGGCGAAGCCGCCTTCGAATTCCTTTAGGTTGTTTGAAGTAGTCACTAAGGGCTCCAATTCTGACTTCACCTTTTTTGTTTGGGTTCTCAGACCTGTCTGTGGTTCATATTTTGTTTCCATCCCTGATGTAGTCGCCTGGGTTGAGAGTTGGGCTCACACAGCTGCGGATGAGCATTGTCGGGTCGTCGAGTCTGTCGCTGGTGGGTTCAGAGTTTGTGTCTTGCCCTTTTCTGTCTGGTTTTCATTCTGGGCTCCCACCAGATCTCAGTCTTCGTCACATCACCCCCTGTCTTCGGGCTTGTTTGTCACACAGCAGCATTTGCACATGGCTCCTCGTCAAAGGGGAATTCCAGACGCGGGCGCAACTCGGGTCTCCGGGGAGGGTCGAGAGGACGAGGCAACCTTGCTCCTCATCGCATATCACCGCTAGCCATAGCCTCGCCTTCCTCGCCGACTTCTGAAGAGTTTGGTCCTTGAATAAACAACTCGGTGCAATCAGCCAGATTCAAATTCAAAAGTAGGTTAAACAAACCACTAATCTCAGCCTTGGTCACTGTCATCTTCTCGAAGGAAGATGAGGAGCTCGTCAACTCGAAGGAAGCCTCAAAGGAACAATCTCCTTCTCTGACTGTCAATTCGTCGCAGAGCCATCTGGAGGAAGATATCCCTAATGCTCCTTTAGAGGGGAGGAAGGGGATTCTCAGGACATGGAAAGAACACTGCGGGCCTCACCTCAGGAGAACATTATGGAAGGTGAGCCAGCTAACACTTATGCAAATTTACTGTATCTCAAGCTTCCTCCGGAAGGAAATTCAATGGAGGTCGAAGATGGAGTGATGGTTACTTGGGAGCGCACCCCGGACAAGGACAATGAACAGGGTACTGGTGAACCCAAGTAAGTGTCAGTACAGTGCTTGCAGCATCAGGGTAGCTACTTTGTTTTGGTTTTCCAATTTTCTTGGTTTAGTTTCAGGATGTTTGGCAACGAATATCTCCAGCTTGCGGCTGATCAGATGTAGGGATTTTGCTAATTTGGCTAAAGCCTAGCTATCAGTCATGTTCTCCTCTTTGTAATCTGGCTAATAGCCTAATTTTCAGTCCTGTAAGGTTTATTTTTGGTTCCATCTAGGTATGTTCTAGTTCTTTAGGCAATGTTCAATGTTCTTCACAGCAGAAGGAGCAACCAGTTTTGTAAAGATTTCTTGACAGAGAGATGGCTACGGCACTCTCAGAGGTTTAATCCTCTTTGTACATATTTTTTCATTTTTTAATATCAATAGCATAGTCTTTACTCAA
>APFE030340266.1:282360-307908 GCA_000404065.3 Pinus taeda
AAAAAAAAAAAAAAAAAAAAACCATGAGCAACCCAACAAAAACTCTAATATGAAAATAATAATTGATAAAATATACAACTCCACATCGCTACAAATATGCAATATGCTAGATAAATCACTATAGAACCAACTCACACTCTCATACACACCCCATCAATCCACACTCTAAAAAACAAAAATCACAAGAATATATGTCAAAATATCATCAATAATATCTAATCAATACCTTGGGTAAGTATCGTGGGTATCCCAATGCCATGGACACCTATACCATAGTATAATACAGGTCAATACCACAGACCCTTGTACCATGGTAAGTTGCAAGCTCAATACCACATGTACATACCAAGGGTAAGCCAATACCATAGACCTTTGTGCCATGGTAATTTTCAAATCAATACCATGGGCAGATACCATAGTAATACCAATACCTATAATGCCAATACCAAGGTAAACACCTAAAACTTAATCATCATCCAAACATCATCAATGAACTAGGTTGACATCAATGCCAACAAAAAATGTTGCATCTAGCAACTACACCAACAACTGCATCATCAATGCCAATATAAGGATGAGCTTTGAATTTTACAGTTGCTTGGCCACTTGAAGCTATCTTTAAGGTCATATAAATATTCTAATTAGACCACAAATTTGGGTAAAGAATTTTTAGTCTTATTTTCCTTAGAGGATATATTCAATTCCTTTTCATGTGAGTCCTCATCGATGATCTGATCTTCATAAGTGCCGTTAGAAGTAAGAAAATTGATGATATATGCATCACCATTAAATACTCTCCAATTGGTGATGTCATCAAGAATTGTCGGGTGAAAAATTAATTCAGTGGAGTAGCAGTGAGAACTAAATTCCTCAAGTGGGATTAACTTATAAGTGACATTAGCTAATAGATAAACATGTATTCTGTAATCTAGGTATGGGACTAATGTTGAATGTAAGAAAGTGAGATGTCAAATATTACACAAATGATTGATAATGCTTCAAATGATTGGAAACATAATGAAAGTTGTTTCTTACTTGTTTGATAATGATTTCTGAATCATTGAATACTTTTAAGTACTTGACATCAAAACTTATTGCCTTTCGTAATCCCTATACAAGCGCTTCATATTCAACAACATTATTTCTACATTTGAATTCATATTTTCAGGTCGACATGGTTTTTTCATTGTTAAGGATGATAAGGATACAACCTACACCTACGCCATCATTTTACTTCAAGCCATCAAAGTAAAGAGACCAAAACAAATTATCTACAAGATTATTTACAAGAGTTTCTACAATATTTACACAACAAGATCTATCTGTTTGTGAAATTATTTCAATTTGTGAAAAAATGGAATTAGAAGGATGAGGTGATGATTGAGTAGGGAAATTTCTGAAAAATATTTCAGCTAAATAATTCGATTTTATTCATAAAATAAAGAATATAGTTTTCCTCTTCCAAATCAGTTATAGTGTACTTCATATGCTTTTCCCTATCAATCCTGATTTGATTAGGTTTACCATTGTAATGTAACCAAATGTATATGGCCAATCAGTAGCAAAGTAACCTTTTAATTTCTATGATCAGTCTCCACTAAGAATCAAACCATAAAATTTAGTGATATCAACCACTAAAATATCAATGATTTGAATGACTTTAGGATTAGATGACAACCTGATTAAAAATTCATAAATTTCACATAAAAGTTTAACTTTTGTTCTATCCAACTAAACTATTTGAGTAGCTGATTTATGTGGTTTGACATTTATTTTAAGACATACTAAACAAGGCATGATATTTGATGAAGCACCATAATCAACTAAATAGTTGTGAACATTTTATTTGAAAACTTCAAAAGTCAAAAGAAAGTGTGGCATATGATAATTTGACCTGTCACCAATGAGAATTTCTTCTATCTAACTCATTTTATCTGAAGATGAAGAATGAGGTTTAGAATTTGTTTTACCGTTAGAATTTTTAGTGGTAATAGTAGTTCATGGAAAAGGAAATTCGAAGTTGCATTAAAGGCATTCAATAACATTTTTTTTTGTTACTTAAGGTTACTACCTTCATAAAGAGATGTATTTTCTTTACTGTTTTTCATATCTTCAAAAATATTATTTTCAATATTATCTGACACTATCCAAGTTTTAGATGAGGAATTATTTGAAGGAATTTTTTTAGGAGCACTCGCTGATGGATTCGATCTTAGACTAGAATTTATCTTAGGCATATCTTTTCCTATTAACATATCGTTTTCTGTTTTTTTACTTGTGGAATGTGTAGTAGTTTAGATTTTACTTCTAGTCGTTATAGGGAGAGCCTCTTCTACTTCTTCTGCACCAAATACATGGAGAATATAATCCTAAAGAACATTAAATTCATATATTTCCTCTTCTTTTGTTTCTTCTTCAGTTTGTTAAGCTTCTTTCTCTTCTTCCTCTTCAGCATCTTTTTCATTAGTGGCTGAGATTTGTGCGGGAGATTGCACAAGAGGTGAATATTGTTGTGTCCTTTTGAAGGGTCTATAAGATCTTTAGAAGAGAAAATTTCATCTACTTCTTTCATCAAATCAAACACTTCATTAGATAATGTTTTAAGAACTTCACCCTTCCATGTCAAATAGATCCTTTTTATTTTTCTTCTCGTTCTTATTGTAAATGGCGTCACCACTGAGAAGGGATAGGGGTGAACCAATAGTGATAGGATTTACTTAATTTTAATTATTTTTACCAAAACAACCAAGAATCAGGATCAATAACCCATCAGCTAAGATATGAACTAGACATAAAATCAACATGTAATAGAACCATCAATAATATAAAAAACATGCACATAAGAAGCCATAAGTGTTCTAGTGGAAATGTCACTCCATGGAAAAAAATTACCCACTGTTGTTGCTGCTCAAATATTCTATTGATCGCTGAATTTTTTTTTACAAGGAGTAGCTAGCACCCACTAGTTGGATGACTTGACTCCTACAATGATTTGTTGGCATCCATGAGCTGAGAAGTACCTACACACACAACTCTATAGATAAACATCTACTGGAAGCCTCCATAACCAACAAGCATCTCCCAACATCCATTGGACTATCCAAATACCATTGGATTGAGATTCTCCTCATCTAATCATTGTATGCTAGTCTTTGCAAGCATGAATTCTCTATGCCTCCAACTCCTCCATGTGAACCAAATTTCATACATTTTCAGACTGGGATCTCAAACCTGTTGAACATGGGCATCCCAACAACCTCTCTGATCAAAGTAAGAAATCTAATAAAAACACACAACTCAACACAACTGCAAATATACAATATGCTAGATTGAACATTGTGTCACACTCTCACTCACACACCATCAGTCCTGTCACACCACCAAATCAATAACTCAATACTCTCACAAAAGTATATGTTAAATTATCCTCAACAATATCTAAATCAATACCTCGATAAAATACCATGGTTATGCCAATACCTAGGACACCTATACCATGGTAATATCCAAACCAATACCACAATAAAATGCCATGGTTATGTCAATACCCAAGACAACTATACCATGGTAATCCCCAAATTAATACCATGGAAAAATACCATGGCTATGTCAATACCGAAGACATATGTAGCATGGTAATCTCCAAACTAATACCATGGTAAAATACCATGGTTATGTCAATACCTAAGACACCTATACCATTGCAATCTCAAAAACAATACCATGTTCCAACTTTCTCGGCACATATACCAGAACCAATGTAATGATCTACTCACGATCAAAACTACAACTGCATGCACAAAATGTGGAAAACTTGGCTGAAACCACATCCATCAGTTGGCATCCATGTGGTTAAAATCCTACAACCACATTCTTGAAACTGAATGCATGTGGTTGGGGCACAGAATGAAGAAAAACAAAGAACCTTAATACAAAACCTCTACCAACCTTCTTCCACAACTTCACATACTTATTCAACACCTCTACAAATTTTCAACACGTAAGTGATAAGCTCAAGCACACACACATCATGCGCAAGCCAAAATGGAATACAATCATCTACCATAGCAACCATCTACACAACCATAACATCTTGTTGATGGTGTTGGACCCACCCACATTTAGGTGATCTCCCCGATATGAAGTCCCAGCTAGACCTCAAACCGTTTAGTGTAGGATTCCAATCTGCTATGATGGCCTGGTTGTCATTATCTTAAGAATATTCCTTAGCTCTTTCTTGTCAGCACATGAGAGTAGTTCACTTAGTCTTTAAAAAAAAAGGTTCATGTGCCTTGTGAATGCTTAGTGTAACTTGTGTCGAAGTTCTTCCACTGCAGAGGGAGAGTGTGAGAGTGAGTCTCAAGTCGAGAGGGAATAGTCCCAACTCAGGTACAGACACACAACCAAGCAGGATCCATGCAGCTTCTGGTGGAGTAGTCCACACGGATCCGACAGTCACAAACAAAAAATGAACAGATAACATATACAAAACCCAATGGAGTAGTCCACATGAGTGCGATGGACATTATAACAACTTTACAAGAATGACTATGTCTAGTGTCTGGCAGAGTAGTGCACATGGGTGAGACAACAATAACAAATGATACAACACATTTCCAATAGTGTATGCACTAAAAAAACTGAAACAGTTCAACTATCTTATTACAAGTTAAAGAAACATGCATTACAAGCATCCAAAGAATAGCCTTACAAACGAATATAATACATGTGTGAAAATGTGTTGGCTTGTTAATAGGCTTCTGAATTAAGCGAAAGTTCTAAGACACATTTGTACAACATACATCACTAACACTAGCAGTGGGCCATCGGAGCCACTGCTTTCTTCTCAAAGAAAAGATTGCAAACTCTCAAGGCTATGTGGGAGGAGCCAAGGTGAAATGTCTTTTATATGTACAAATGAGGGGTATATATATCCAAGGGTGAACTTGACCCCTATGACTCTTCAACTTTGCTCATGATTGTTTGAATTGCATGACTCTTCAATTGACATGACTCTTCAACTTCATATGTGGGTCTCGTGGACTTCCATGTTACATTACATTTATTACAACATGTATGGCGCATAGTAGTGATGTGGCCTAGACAGATCATGACATCAATCAACATGACACTGCTGGTAAGTTCATGCTAATGGTGGTGTCCATGTCGAGCTGCTATGTTGCTGAGTAATGAGTGTGCTCTCGGTGCATCATATCTTCACCTTCACATGACAAGGTGTCGGGAGACTTCAATGGTCTTGGTGTTAACTTGATGTTGCATGTGCATGTGTCCCCTTTGTTGGGTACTTGGTATGATTAATGTGTTCATCTGTCCATGAACAAGTCTCCTAGTATGTGCTCCTTGTTCATCCCATTTGTCATCACACCATGTCTCATTCATGTACCTATTAATGAAATCACTCATGATGAGATGACATCAAATCCAAAAAATCCCCTAGTCTACCATAATGCATTATATTTTGTTTCTGGATTCAAGTGACTCGGAGAGAGGAAAAGGCCTTGAAACTATGCAGAGCACATTTTAGGTTGAGATGTGAGGCTCTAGGGCACTGTTAGGAAAAAATTCGTAGAGGTTCACTGAGAGGTTGGGTTGAGCAGTTCGAGACAACGGTGACATCTGCAAGATATGGCTCAACTAGGAGGTAGAATTGCGTAGTTTTCCAGGAGAGGCAGTAAGAGGCACTGGTAGTGAAAAATGTGTATTTTTCTAGAGGAGTTCGAGATCGGGCTATAGGAGCCTTCTAGTCAAAACGATATAGTTCTGGGAGGAAGTGAAGCAGGACATGACTATGCAGTTTCCATGCTGAGCGGGGTGCTGAGAAGCAGGTGGAGTGTCAATGAAAATTGCACAGCTTTGAAGAGGAGTGGAGAGCAGGATAGAAAGGGGACTACCTGGGAAAATGCACAATTTCCCAGGACAGTGTAGTGACATGCAGCGGGTGCCTGTCCCTCGTGTCTGTGCAGTTTCTTCAGGCAGTGCAAGTAGACACACTGGATAGCTACAGTGCAGTTTTGGAGATGAGTGCAACCCTAAGTCATTGATCAAGTCAAATTCTCTAGTTGACCAGTGAGAGGCTTGATAGATAGGCTTGCGGGAAGAGCAGACTGAGATGGATTCTTGGGTAACGTTTGTGTTGTTCTCGGTGATAGTCAACTGGGTTGATTACAGAATTGCATAGTGTAGACTACCTGGAGGGCATCCTCAAGCTCTATGTAGTTCTGGGCAACAATGCTTGGTCACTAAGGGCTGTGCAATGTAGCTCAGTGGAAGTCTGGCTAATGGAGGGTGGTCCGGTTGATAGATCTTCAAAAAAATGGTGAAGTTTGTGAGCAAGTGAACTCATGTATACACGACCTTGCAAACACACACTCAACATGATTTGACGACAAGAAATCTCAACAACAACACAACATATGCTCAGTGTGCCTGACTGAATAGTGGAAGTGACAAGTGTGACACTTGAGATAGATCATTGAACAGCTGTGACAACACTTGCATGAGATTATCTATAGCTTCGTATGTGAGTGTCACAGATGTTTACATAGCGAACACAACTTGTACGCACAAAGGCAGACCATCAACACAACCATAACAAGACCTCAAGCATGACATTGCAACCAACATGCTAAAAGATGACTGGCGATTAGTCAAGCAAAAGGGTGTAAATACTCGACAAGAACTCATGGGATGAGATCGAGTGTTTGCAATCATCAAGAAAAAACCAAGGAAGGCTTTGAAATTGGATGCAGGCCAAAATTTTGGAGGGTATTGCAGCTGCTACAACACTTGGCGACACACTAGTTGAATTCCAACTTCTCTCTTTCGGTTTATTGACAACACAAGGGCCCGAGGGAAAATTTTAGGGGCTAATATTCACCCATGGGCTAATTTTCTATACTTTTTCCAGAAAAAAGATTTGCTAATTTCCATTTTTTTGTAAAAATGATTTGCCTAAATTTTATAGAATGAAATTATTTTACCCTAAAACTTGCCAAACATTTATATATAGACTATATAAAAATATTATAAATTTGAATATTTTTACAAAAATATCTCCAAACATTTTATGGATTTCATATTATGGACTAGTGGGATTTGCCAAGGTTTCTAAACTTTAAGATAAATTTCCATCCTTAAAATTTTCCCTTGACAAGGCCTTGGTCTATCAGGGAGTATTCAATCGTTTTGTGAGTTACTTCGGTTTCCCCACTTACCCCATAGACAAACATGGTTCACCTTTTTCCAACTCAGTCATACAACAACAAGTTTCAGCTTGATCAAAGTGTTTCAAAATCGGGAAGGGTAGTTTAGGTCACAAGTTGAAAATTTTCAGAGTATAAGTGTTATAGTGTTTTCTTCTCAAAGGTGTATGGAAAGAAATCACCTAAGACTTTGGATGACGAATAGTATCAACACTATAAATGACTACTAAACATTGTAGGTCTGCAGCAAATGATAGAAACAAAACTTGCCAAAGCCTTGATCTATGCCACAATCATAGTTAAACAACAAAATGAAATATTAATAAATGTGGGTAACTCTGATAATCCAATGGAAACTACATATACAAAGAATAGATTTTATTAAATAACACCTGTGAAGGGAACAAATGAATGTTACCAGTCCTCCTGTATGGGATGGGTTCTTGGCTATCCTTAAACATCTTCAGCTTTTGTAGAGTCTCTCTCCTTTATAATGTGTAAACCCAACATAAAATGTTTGAGCTCAATGGGAACTCAAATGGAAAGAAAAATGGTGTGCGATAGCGATAATAATCAAAGTTACAATAGTGAGTGCAACAATAAAAATAATCAAAAGTGAATAATTGGAAAACCCTTCTATTTATAACAAAATATTGAGTTATCCTCGAATAATGAGCAATAATAAAATATTATTAACCCCATTCTAACCACTTGGAATATTTTATTATATTTGGTTAGGGGGGAAAAAGTATTTAAATTTTTATTTAGAAATAATAAATAAATAAACAATTTATTTATCATCTCAAGAAATTGGTTAAGGAATAATAAACAAATAATGATTTATTTAATTATTCCGAAGGGATTTAGTCAAACTTGACAAGGAATAATAATTAATTAGTGATTAATTAATTATTCCTAGAAGATAATTAAATAAATAGTGATATATTTAATTATTCTTCATGGGTTTAATTATAAATTACTTAACAAATGTGGTTTATTAAGTAATTTCTCACGGTGAAAGCAATTTTACTATGGTAAAATTGGCCTTACATTGTGTACTTCGATCCATCTAGTAAATTAGGCTAGATGATCAATTTTGGTGATAAAAATAAGTTTTCATCTTTGGTGTTGCTCTGCTGCGAGCAAGCCTAAACAATACCCTGGTGGAGTCATGCAGGAACACACGCATTTCTCCACTATCAGCGAGCCTGGTTAGTACCCTGGTGGAGGTGCATCCTTCACCTCTTTGTGCAAAAAACCTTTCTCTTCTTTTGTCTTTGTATGTTTTGAAAAATAACTGTGCATAAGAATTTATTTATTTTCGGGGAAGAAGAGGGATCCCAACTTATTGAGAGTAGAAGAGGTTGTTCCTTCAAAGAAGCATGTAAGACCTTTGATTTAGGTTTTCTTGTTTAGATTTTCTCCTTCTCTGTTTCTACTAGTTCCATGACCTTGAACACACAGAGTAGAAGACTAAGTATATGCATGGTGTTTTCCAGTGTGGACACGGGTTCATGGTTGGGCCAAAGATTCCCTTACAGGCAGCTCGTATTTTTCGTCGAGACTTCATCGACCAAAAATTATAACCAAGGACAGAGAAGATGAACGTAGAACTCGTCGAGTGTTGTAGTGTCACAAGACATTTTGGATCTCATCCACATACTCATTCAAAATCCAGAACTCAATCAGGGGTGGCACATATTGGCAAAACAAAAAATAACATGATATTAAGAAAACAAAACAAAGCGAACCAAAAATAGGAAAGAAACGCGAAAATACAAGCAATAAAAGGACTATGCACATAGTATGAGGCACGACCCTGGGTTATTGAAAATAATGCTTTAAGTCTTGGCCATTCACAGGAAGGTTGTTAATCCTCATGTCAAGTGATTGCAGACAATACGTGTGTGGGCCAAGCTTTTCCTGAACAGTGTATGGACCAATCCATAGGGACTGGAACTTCATATGTTTTCCTTTGTCTTCATGGGATTTGTCCCATTTCAAGACTAAGTCACCCACATCGAAGTTATCGTTCCATACAGACTTCTTATCGAACCATCTCTTGATACAATTCTAGTGGAGTGTGAATTTTTCTTTTGTTTATAGTAGCTTTTGAAGTGTATCCATCCTACGCTGAAATAATAGGCATGGCTTGCCTTGGGATTCTTGGGACAATTGGAGAGCAGGTAAGTAGATATTTGGTGGAAGGATGGCTTCTTTCCCATAAACCAGGAAGTATGGCAAAGTGTTTAGAGAGGGTTTGGGTGTTACACAGTCAACCCATAAGGCATTCATTAAAGCAAAGTGTTAGTTTCGTTGTTCATAGTAAATGGTCTTGTGGATAATGTGAATAAGGTTTGTATTCATAGATTTGACAAGACCATTTCCCTGCGGGTAGTACTTAGGTGAGTGTTTAAGCACGAAAAAATATTGTAATGCAAAATCATAAATATTTAAAGATGAAAATTAAGTTTCATTGTCAAAAAAAAGTGATACTAGAACACCAAATTGTGAGATGATGTTATGTTGAAGGAAGCTAAGGACATCCTGGTCATTCACTTGCTTAAATTGAACTGTTTTTTTCCACCGCGTGAAGTAATCTGTAGCTGTCAAGATGTAGTGGTGTTTCTTTGATGAGTGTGGGAATATTTCCCCAATGATGTCTAAGCCCCACTGTTGAAATGGTTCACTCACTACAACAAGGTGTTGCGACGTTGTTAACCTTTGTGTTTTGTTGGCAAATCGATGACAGAACGGGCACTTGTGGGCATAAGCATGTGCATCCTTGAATAATATGGGCTAGTACAAACCAACTCACAAGACTTTGTGCACATTGGTGTTTTCCCTGAAGTAACCCCCAACTGGTCCGTCATGCAGATCATGCAATACATTCTCTGAATCATGTGCCTCCAGGCACCTGAGAAAAATTTCATTGTTTTTCTATCTCATGGAGAAGTGAGAGGGCATGGTTCCATGCTCAAGTTACTGTTGCAGATCTTTATACCAAGAGTCTTTGTATGAAGTGGATGGTGCTCGCTCTACATTGTACATCTCAATTTCTTGCTCCCAACCAACGAGCTCTTGTTCTTCCTCTTATGCATGCACTGCTTCAGTTGTGAGTCTGCAGAGACCATGACGCTTGACAATCTGAACTAGCTTGTTGTCAATATAATACTCTTGAAATCATGTCATCCAGTTGGCACATCTTTCACCGAGCTCTTGTTGAAGAAGGAGTGATCTAACTACTGGGTATGGCATGGAGACTATGCAATGGTTATTCAGTAGGTAGGGCCTGAAGTGTTTCACATGCTGCGTATGCTTGTTTATCGATGATAGGGTAGTTTATTTTGAGTTCCTACATGCTTTCACTCATGAAGGAGATGGGACGTTCATTGTTTAGCTCATCCTTTTGAGTGAGTACTGCAGTAAGCAAAATATTAGAGGCAAAGGTGTATAATGAAAAATCCTTGATAAAGTCTGGGCTGTAAAGTGCAAGTGCATCTACAATAGCCTTCTTGATACGGGTGAATGCATATTTTTCCTTCTTACCCCAGCTATAGATTGCATCCTTCTTGATCATGTCATGCATTAGTTTCACCGTGTGCGCATAATTCGAGATAAACTTCTGGAGGAAGTTGATCTTCCCAAAGAAGGACTGCATGGCTTTCTTGTTGACTGGGTGAGGAATTTGTATGATCATTAGAACTCGGTCTAGATCAACTGTGATCCCACTCCTGGTGATGATATGCTCAAGGAGGTTCCCCTTAGACACCACAAATACACTCTTCTTGGGGTTCAAGGATATCTCGTATTTTTGGCAATGCTCGAATATCTTCTTCAGATGGTGTATGTGGTCTGACCATTTTCTAGAAAAGACTGTCACATCGTCAAGGTAAACCACTACACTCTGTCCGATAAGTCCATGGAAAGTGATGTCCATGGCATGCTAAAAGGTTTTTCCTGCATCCACAAGCCCAAATGGCATTCTTCTGTAAGCGAATGTACCCCACTGGGTATGGAAGGTAGTTTTCATTCTATCAGATTCCGCTACCAGAACTTGGTTGTATCCTAAAAAAACATCGAGCAAAGAAAACATTTCTACTCCAAATAGTGTCTGTATAATATGTTCCATTGATGGCACGGGGTAGTTGTCTTTGTCTGAGGCACGGTTCAGATTTCAGAAATCAACGCATAAGCAAATCTCCTCGGAATTCTTATGTACAAGAACTAGTTAGAAACCCATTTAGAATGATGAACCCTATAAATAATCTGAGCATCTAACATCTTAGTTAGTTCTTTCTGTATGATGGTTTCAAGTGACAGATGTACTTTTCTCAACTTATGCTGAAATGGCTTGACCCCTTCTTTGATCGGGATCACATGTTAGATTATTTGTGTGTCATGTATTTTCAGATCATCATATGTCCATGGGAACACATCCTGGTACTGTTTGAACAAGTGGACAAAGGATTTCCGCTACTGCGGTGTGCAAAACGTACTAAAAATTAACAAACTTCAGATCTTGTCTTGTTCCCAAGTTGCTCTACTCGTGCATCATGGTGGAACTATAGCTTTTTTTGTTCCGTGGCCCTTGTAAATGGTTTTACAAGTCATAAAGATTTTTGAGAGATACCACACCCTTGGGGATGAGGTTTCATTTCTTCTCAGTAGTTGTGTCTTGCAGAGAATACTTGTGCCCATCTATGCCAATCGTTGCGTCCTTGAAGACGTCAACATTTTCCATGAAGTGTAGTATATTTTGATCATCATAAAAAATGCATAAGTTAGTTATATTGTCAGGGATAGAAGGCTTATACAAAATTTCGAAAGTAAACCTATCCCTAAGCAGTGTCATCCTAGTAGCTATATTATCTAAGGCATCGACAACTACATTACACATTCTTGGAACAACAATGATATTAAAATCTTGGAAGTTAGAGATCAGTCACCATACCTCTCGTTGATAACTTTTGAGATGAGGTGACAAATAGTGTATGGTGTTACGTGCCTGTTGTACCATGATTTCTGAATCACGTACCACTTTGAGCACAACAACATTGAGGCTAATGGCTTTGTGCAAGACTAATATGAGTGCTTCGTATTCAACAGTTTTGTTCATGCACTCAAACTCCAAGCCACTTGAGATCAAGTGTTTCTTGTGCATTGGGTCTATCAAGACACACCAGACTCCAGATCCATCCTGTGTCTTTGATCCATCAAAATACATGGTCCACAACTCATCTGTACACAAACTGCTTGTTGTGCTAGTACTACTAGTGTTACAATGTGTTGTACATGTTTCATTTCTATTAGTTGGGAAAGGAAGGATACCAACTGCGTGCCTAGTGGGGCTGGGGCTGGCTTTCCGAGATAGTACCCCAGTTGTGTTTCCAGAAGGCAGTTGCCGAACATGAGTCCTGCGAAAGCTAATG
The DNA here is from genome assembly GCA_000404065.3 of Pinus taeda. Classification (NCBI taxonomy): domain Eukaryota; kingdom Viridiplantae; phylum Streptophyta; class Pinopsida; order Pinales; family Pinaceae; genus Pinus; species Pinus taeda. The sequence continues at coordinate 295,016 of APFE030340266.1, forward strand.
GTTCATTCTCACCATTGATTGGAGTGAAATTGTACTTTATATATCTCTTGAATAAAACCCATATCTAGTTTCTTTTTCTATTGTACGAAATCCATAAGTGTGATCATTATGTGGCAAATTGTCCATTCAGCTTATTGGACTAGTCTCTGCTAAGCAATAAGCCATATGCTTCCAGTATGTCTACAATGACAATGTTTATGCACTGGTGAACTCATCTATCATGAGATAATCATATGATCACATCCTATAGTACATTGATGGTTGGTACACATGTTTGATCAAGTTGGATGGTCTGTGTAGATGTCTTGCTCCATTGCACATTAATCCTCTTGGAAATGGACAATTGCATTACATTACCTGATGCACCAAAGTCAACCAAACAGTTGTGAACATTGTAGTTAAATATTTCAAATGAGATAAAGAATGGATGGAAAAGAGAATTTTCTTCTTCCATCCAGAGTGCGTTAAGCACATTTGTATGTATACCAGGAGATGTGCTTTCTCCCTTGCTGGTAGAGGTTTTGTTGTCTATGGATGTTTGCCCCAATGCATGCATCATAATATCCCGCTAACCCTTGATCTTATCTAACTCAAACAAAACGATGCTTGCACAAGTTTTCTTCATATCTTCAACAATATTGTAGTCATGAGCAGGTAAACTCACCGAGGTGACTGTGGGTAGACTCATGTATGTATTGTCCAGTGAGGTGTTCTAAAGTTTACTGCTCATGGACGTACTTTTGTTTGCAGCTGCCTTCCCGGGCTTGCTTTGTGTTTTCTACTTTGGGGTGGTTGGTGGATCAACCTTCCTCATCAGTTTAAGATTTTCTTTCATCTCCCCAATAGTAAGGGGAGCCCGTTGACATCTGAGATTGTATCGATTATCTTGCTTTGGGGTTTGCTTCTCGGTGTTTGTTTTCTTTGTTGCACGTGCGCATTGATACATGTTCATCACCTACCCAGCACTTGGTGCTTCATCAGATGCAACATCTTCTTCATCATCTTAATCTTCTGACTGACATTTTGCATTGTTTCCTACATTATTTACTTCATCACATATCGATTTCACAACTCAGTTCCAATCCGAACAAGTCCTTTCTGAGTGCTTGTCATTATGGAATGAGAAAAAATTGCGGTTCACACACATTTCCATTTAGAACACTGAATTGAATCTCTATGTAGTTTTAGTTGGGTAGGTGCTACTGCCTAATGACATGCTCCTCTTCAAGTTTCTGGGAGGTTGGCTGCTAAAATATGTCTTGAATGTTCAGTGTTTCATTATAGAAACTTCTTTTATCAAGGTCTTGACAAGATGAGTAAGGGTTTCAGTGTCACTTTCTTCCTTGTCTTTCCCCTTACTCACAATTGGTTAGGGCCTCCTCCTCGCATATTTGGAGTACTTAGCGGGTTCATCATCCTTGATGACTCCAATCATGTGCAAGTGTTTTTCCACAATGATCGCCTCTTCACAATTTTTAGGTAACATTGGTTTTGCAGCTTGCTTGATGAACTGCACAATTTTGGTCAGTAGTGTAGACATGTAGTAGTCAGCATGGATGGATTCATGAGGTTTTGTGTCTTCTGCAAACTTGTTCAAGATGCGTGAAAACCTCTCATTGAAGTTTTTCACTTTCTATTTCAGCTCCATATTGACACTGCCCAACTCTTTGAGCAATATGGCAAGGGTCTTGTCATCAGCAAATTTTTCTAGAAAAATTCTCTTGAACATACTCAAGTTGTAGATGAAGTTGACAGGAAAGCTATGATACCATACCATTTGTTATAGCACCATTTACAACCCTTGGTATTTGTGATGCTTGGTTTCTGGCCTAGGGCAACCCCTCCTTCCAGACTTGGTCCAAATATATTAAAAATAATGCTTTATTCCCTGTAAACTACTTTTCCCTGAGATAAAAGAGTGTACACATGGGTTAGTCAATACCCAACCCACATATATGTGTTAAAAAACTTAAAAAGTTAAATTCCCTTAATTATGAGTGAAGTTCACGGGTTTTACCTGTTGATTACCTCCTATTGCTTGTGGCCCAACTTTTTCCCAACTAAAAAACTAATTGGGAGAAGTATAAATAGACTTCTATGAGAAGGCCTAAAGGAGAAGAGATAAAGTTATTATAATGAGATTATCCCTGACTGAGTCTGATGAATCCCTATGCCTTATGCACTTCCCCAAGCTTTAGGAAACCCTTGTTTCTTGATTATAGATATTCTCTCTCTTGCTTGAGATATCATGGTGTTGGTTATGGAAGAAGATTGTTGAAGGCTGGGATAGGAGGAATCTAGAGGATGTTATAGATTTAACCCATAAATATATGAAAAGACAAATATACCCCAGAAATAATAGATCTAAATATAGATAGGAATGATTCACTTTATTAATCAAACCCTTAAGGTAGGGCAACACCATACATTCACTCCTTAAGGAAGGAGGACACTCCGCAAGCCATATGCATGTTCATACAATATTCCTTGACATCTCTCAATGTGGAGTCTCTAGCCTCTATATAGGCATCATACATACAATACCATGGGTCATTACCATGGTTCCTTCAATACCATCTATCTAATACCATGGGCTTATTACATTATTGCTAACTACTTCTGGTCCCTTACATGATGTGGGTTAACCACCTTATTTATTACTATGGCCCATCCCATTATTACATTGTTCCCTAGGGTACCTCCCTTTGTACCCCATATTATCCCCCTTAGCTATACTACATTCCGCCCCCCTTAAACATGTTTCATCCCTAAAACATAAGAGAAACACAAATAATAAGATCTACTCAAAAGAGTAGTCCACTAGTACCATGCACGTGCATCTAGCCACCCCAGAGAAAGGTGAACCCTCGATCTAGTTGGTGCCTTGCTCGCTTGAGATGGAAGTTGACCCTGGCGGCTCTTTTGTGTTGATGTGTAGTAGGTGGATCGTTGCTCCTCTCTATCTATCATGTAGGGGTTATTGTCCTTGTGGCTAATTTGTTGCCATCTTGTTGGTCGCTTTCTTGTAGGGTGATGTGGGTGGTGATATGCTGAAGTTTTAACCAATGATGTCTTTTTCTTTAATTCATCACCTAATGGAGTTTGATTGGTAGCTAGTACATATTGTGGTGCTTGATGTTGTTTCTTATCTTCCAATATTACTTCAACCACTGATTCCTCATCTGATGTATTCGTACCTGTAACAGTTTCTTCTTCAGCCTCCTTGGAATCTACCTGTTTTTCTTGTACCTAGTTTGATGTTTGTGTTTGGTTGTCGACCATCAAGGGCTCATCATCTGATGTGTCAGTCCCTAGAACATCTTCTGCTTCAGTTTCCTTGGACTCTACCTATTTATTGATAGAAATATCCTATAATGTAATTTTGTTCTTTTTATACCAGAGCTTTAGGAATTTCTTCTGCACATTAATATTGATAGTACCCACCGGTTCCATCCAAGGGTACCTCAAAACAACATCCACATTAACCATATCTGAAGCATAAAAATTAGAATGCAATATATACTTGTCCATAGAAATCTTCAAATATTTATAAACTTGCACCTCCTCATTATTAACCCGTGTGCGCTCCAGTTGTTTTGGTGGAACTTGCAATTTGTTTGCCAAATTGACATTTATAAGATTTTGCTTGCAACTAGAATTTATAGACACAATGATCTTCTTCTTCTGAATATATCCATGAAACTGTAATAAGCAGATACCATTAGAAAATAACCCCATATGTTTCTCATTATCTTGTTTTCTAGCATGAGACCATCTATCTAAAAGGAATTTTTCAAATTCTTCTTTGGGCAAGTTGGAACACTTCTTTTTGTTAAGTAATTCCCACCATGTGGCTGTCTCATCTAAAAAATTAGCCACTACCCAAAATATGCAATGTTTTTCCCGTAATGACTTTTTTTCTTTTATGTATTCTTCAATAGTAGGACCATTATCTTTTCCTATAAAATATAGAATGCCATGAAGAGGGCTTGGGAAAAAAATTCACTTACTTGGTGAAAATTTAAAATTGTCACAATTTAGTCAATATTGCTCAGAATCCCTATTATGACCTATTTTTAGAAATAGAACAACTATTCTGCATCTTCCCATGTGATAGAAATCCTGATCTAGGCACTGAAATTTCAGATTCGCGCTGCAAGTGTCCCGCCATCATAAAAATGTCTGAAAAATAGTTGTTTTTAAATTAGCCATATCTCCCTTATCCAGACTTCGATTCGACTGATTTTTTTTTGAAATTGGGTATTTTTTTGCAAAGAACACAAATCTGCAATTAGATTCTACAAATGTTGCCCCAAAACATACATATCTGATCTACAAACTCGTCGCCCTGAAAAATGTCTGCGACACAGCTAATTTTTAAATTAGCGATATCTCCCTTATCTGGACTCCGATTCGGCTAATATTTTTTTTTCTAATTGGGTATTTTTTTGCCAACAACTCAGATATACAATTATATTCTGTAGATTTTACACCAAAACATACAGATTTGATCTGCAAACTCGCCACCCAAAAGGTTCTTGCAAAAAATAAAAAAAATATACTCTGTTTTGCCCAAGAAAGTGTTCTGAGACCACTTGTTATAGATCTAACCCAGAAATATAAGAAAAGACAAATATACCCCAGAAATAATAGATCTGAATATAGATAGGAATCATTCATTTTATTAATCAAACCCTTAAGGTAGGGCAACATCATACATTCACTCCTTAAGGAAGGAGAACACTCCACAAGCCATATGCATGTTCATACAATATTCCTTGACATCTCTCAAAGGGTAGTCTCTAACCTCTATATAGGCCTCACACATACAATACCATGGGTCATTACCATGGTTCCCTCAATACCATCTATCTAATACCATGGGCTTATTACATTATTGCTAACTACTTGTGGTCCCTTACATGATATGGGTTAACCACCTTATTTATTACTATGGCCCATCCCATTATTACATTATTCCCTTTGGTACCTCCTTCTGTACCCCATATTATTCCCGCTAGGTATACTAGAGAGGATAGTTCCGCTTGGAGTCGGAGGAAAAAGACTCAGGTGAATCCTCTCCATGTTATTTATAGCTTACCACAATAAAAGAAATGATGTCTTGTTTCCGAAATTAACTTTGTTTATGCATCGAATTATGTTGAAATTCATATATGAATGTTGTTTTGATGTATGATCAATCATTTTATTATATGATATAAAGTCAAATTTTGTGAATATGATTTACTTCTATACTGCTATATATGTTTGAATTGAATGATTTTCAGGTTTGAAGAACATCAGGAGTTGCAGAGGGTCTGAACCCTGTGGGACCTACTCAAACGAAGGAAATTCAGGTATGGTCGCTCTTATGTAGTTTGATTATATAAGAATTTTTCCTGAGTTGTATGAGTGTTTCTTGTTATAGTTTGCTCCTGCTCTGTTGGGGTTCTAACCCAAAGCCCTAGGGTACTTATTCCCCAAATAGAATTGGTGACTTCGCTGGGGATAACAATCTTGTTATTCCTAGTTTGGGTTGTTCAGTATCAATTAGGGCTGAGTCTTTGGTTTACTTGTTGTTACAGTCTTATTTGGTCTACTAGAGTCTCAGATCTTAAGTTTGATCTTTTTGATCTGGCTTTGTTTTTTACTTTTCTTGTAAAGCTTTGTATACACTTTTTACTCTTTTTATAGTAGCGTACACAAGCTTGTTTCTGAGAAGTGAACCTGTGTATACGTGATTTTCCTATATCAGAAGTGCATGTACATGCCTCTATGCTTAAACACAGTCGCATATACCAATTTTTGCATTGTTTTTTCAAATCTCTTTGCCTAGAAATATTTGTTGCTTGATCTGTTTAGTCTTTGTGTGGTCAATTTCTATCTGAAGAATTTCATTATTCTACAAGCTTACTGTTTCGAAGTCTCCTCCTTATTAAAAATATTTGGCCTAGGTTTGCTTTTTGAGCAAGTTTTTATTTGGTGTTTTGCCACAGAAGACTTCGTTCAAAAGTTCTTGATTGTTTTGGTCCTCTAGAATAGGTGATTGTTTTTAGTCCCAATGTCCAGCTTGGTTTTTGATCTACATGCATTGCTTCCCTTCATTTTGTGGCCTTATAGTTTTTCTTTCTTTTTGAAAGTCTTTTTGACGAATTTGAAAGTATTTCTTTCCTAGCTTCTTGGTCAGTTTGTCAAGCTCTTTATTGTTGTTTGGGTCGTTTAATACAAGTTGAAGCCTTTTTTGCTCAAGTTTTTGTTCATTTTCAAGTTTGTGACTTGCAAACACTCCTTGTGCTCTTTTTTTGATCTTTGAGTTTTAGTAGCATTTTGAGTGATTTCAAAAGGTTGTTTTTGTTGTTTCTTCAAAAGGAAAAGATCTAAAAAAACATTGTTTTTGTTTTCTTTTGCCAAGTTTGATTTTGGTTTGATTTGGTTCTTGAAAGTGAATTGCGATCTTTTATGATTTGTCCTTCTTGTTTGGAGAGAATTTTGTGTTCAAAATTTGTATCCTCTTCAATACTTAAGTTGGCTCATTGATAGTTATAAACAATTGCTTTCACTTTTTTAGAGTGATTTAGGATGTTGCATCTTCATTATAGTCTTTTTAGTTTTTGCGTGTGAAGTGTGTTTCAAGAAAAGAAAAGAAAAAGTATTTTTCTTTATAGAAGTTTCATAGAACCCACGTAGAGATCTCTTTTCATCGAAGAAAAAATCATTGCTTTCATGTAGTTAGTTTTTCATTGATTTCTTTTGCATCATACAAACACCATTGGATTCACTTCCATCTATACCCTTGACTTACAAGAACAACCATTAAAATCAAGTGCTTAATTAAAATAAACTAGAACTTTTGTATTATCATCAGAATACACCAACAAGTTTAGGTTTACTGGGGCCTTGGATTAGGCAAGAGGAGAGTTAACTCTCCAAGGCCACTTTAAATTACAAAACATAGAAGTTTGATTAATGAGCAAAATCCAATAGTGTTAGGGGGACTAGGAAAGCTCTGTAACTGGGAGTAAAGCGTGAAGGTTAGTGAAGATAAGGATGAGAGGTACCCCCTCTCTTACTTGTCGGATCCTACCTCATGATTGTTCTGCCTAGCTTCTGATATGAGTTGGTGACCATAGTTTCCTATCCCAAGAAGCGCACGGGTGGCTGCAGAGAGGAATCCCATGGCAACTAAGGTTGACGCTGTATCACATTCAACAATACTTCTAGAGGGCACCCTTGCGAAGCTTGAGGACTTTCACCAGCAAAGGCTATTGTCTGGAGGTTAGCATAACTACATCTAATACCTTCGCTAGTAGGCCTTGGGCATAATTACCCCAGTCTATTTTCGAAAGGCCCTTGTTATTAACTTTCTTGTATTTTGGTGTCTGGTCCTAATCACCTAGAGTGGAAATACTTGAGAGTTGTTTGATTGTTGATATCTTCAGGGACATTTTAGTGAGTGTTCTTTGCTCCTAGTCAGCCTAGATTTATAATTTTTTGAGTCTTTAAATATATCTTTTAAATAATTCAAAGTGGCTAACCGACCATCTCGACGGTCTAAGAGATTTTGTGGGCTATCACCTATGAGTTCGGAGCCTTCTCTTAGAAGGTGTAGGAGGGATTTTTCCCGTGGTTTTCAACCATTGGCAGTAGGTGCATCAGAGATTCATCCTCTGCTTAGGGGCATTAGTTCACAAGATAGACCTGGTACTAATACAGAGTTAGAGAGGAACACACCAGTTCTTTCTTGAGTTCTCTTCTAGTCGGAAGATAATATCGAAGTAGAAGATCTTTCAGAGTTAGTTGCGGCTTTGAATTCTCCTCTTCCTCCTGACCATCCAGAAGTTTTGCTATATGTTGGAACTTCAACTCATAGGCCTTCGAGCCTAGGTTCGCATACATCTATTCCTTTGATGACCACTGCTAGAAGCATGGAATCTACGATGAGTGTCACGAGCATGCAGACTCTCACATATGTATAAGGGGGAGGAACTATTTCCATCCCTTCTATTACTCCTAGCACAAATATATTTGGGTCTACTTCCATTCCATCAATGAGTGGAAGTTCTCAAGCTACTGCATCTAGTTTTGGATTTTTTCCTTTTGGAATGCCATCTCAAGGGATTCCTTCAATTCCTTTGAACATACCATCGACCACCTCTACATCCATGACAAGTGGATTAACTTCTTTTCAGGGTTTCCCATTTGGAAGTGGTCATATACCACATTCCAATCTAACAGTAGGGTCAATACCTTTTCCTTTTACAAGTCAAGGTAGTAACCCCTTCCAGAGTTGGACAAACCCTGTGGTTAGTGGGATAGGAGCTAGGAATCAATTTTTTGGCCAACAAGGGAATGTGTCGTATTCTTTAGTTAATTTGTTTCATAGTTTTCCACCCTTTGCTAATGCATGTAATCCTTATCAGGGGTTTTCAACTCCTTTCAATACTTCGTTAGGGGGTAACTTCACTGGTTATGGAGGATTTTCGACAAGAGTTGGTCAAACTCCGAATTTTGCTAGACCACAAGGACCACCTTTTGGTTCAGCAAGCTCTACAAGTTACTTCAGGCAACCTGATGCCTTTCGAAATCCATGTCATTCTTTTTAGACCTTTGGGAACCTCGCCCACTCTATATGGAATTCACAAGGTCCCCCACGACTTCCTTTTCTGGTCACACTTAATTTTCCAGACTTAACTAAATTGATGAATGATCCAATTAAGTACAATCCAACTTGGCCATTGGTCCCAACTAAAATTCCCTCAGATATTCCAAATTTCGAAGGGAAGAGTGGTGAAGACCTGGGAGACCATGTAACCACATTTCACTTATGGTGCTCATCCAACTCCCTGATAAATGATTCAATCAAGTTGAGGTTATTTTAGCGCACCCTAAATGGAAATGTAGCCAAATGGTATATAGAGTTGCTAGGGGGAACCTATACTTCTTTCTCTAAATTGGTTCATATCTTCTTGAACCATTTTCAATTGCCTGTCCACTATGAAGCCGAAACTGAACTCCTGGCTAACTTTCAACAAGACACCGCAACTCACATTCTGGATCACATCTAGGAATGGAGAAGGAGAAAAAGGCTTATCAAAGCCAAAATTCCACTAGATTTCCTTCTCAAATGGTTTCTCAAATCATTACAACCTAAGATCTCAAAGGATGTTTCTCTTTCCAGTGTTTAGTCAGAAGAGCAAGCTATTTTTCAAGCCTAACAATTAGAACTGATATATTCTCAGTATGGGACTCTTAGAAAATCATAATTGATGCTCCTAGATCTAACGTTGATTTATCCAAACTGAAGAAAAGCCCCCACACTGATGGTATAGTTGGATAAATGGAACGGTGAACCTTTTGAATCAATTGTAGCAGTTGTCTCTACAAACTGTTTCTTCTAACCAGGCAATACCGTCTACACCCACACCTTCCCAACCTACCTCTATAAACGTTGTCTAGGCCTCTAACCCCAAAGGAAATCATCAATCCGATGGGAAGAGGAAGGGATGATTTAAGAAGAAGAACCAGGAAGGGAAAGGAAATGCAAACAAACCTGGAAACAGTGCCTGTGAGGGCAGAAAAGAGTCCAAGGAAAAGGTTAAGTTTCCATGCAACTTATGCAATGGAGATCGTTTGACTCACCTCTACCCTAAGATATAAGATGCTCAGTGCTTATTAGTGTAGCAAGGGTCCTCTAGCTCCCAAGTTGTTCTAACTAACCCTTTTCCCCAAGGGCATCAATTACTTGCTGGCATGAATTTGAATGTTGGTACCTCCCTAGGGGGCAACTAGGAAGGGGAAAATTCATCAAATGTTTATATGATGAACTCTCATGTCGATGTTGCTACGTGAGCACGTGATTATGGTGAAACAAAAAAATCTAAGGCTAAATCTATTCCCAAAACCACAGACCCACTTCATATTGAGCAACCCTCTACTGAGTCTATACCTCGGATACCAAAAGGTTCTGCAAAGTGCTTGACTATTGACCCTAATGCTAGGGCAGCCTAGAACTACTCAATTGTAGAAGATCTAGCTCAAAGTCCTTGTGCTATGTCTACTTTGGAGGTACTCCAATCACGTCCTTCTCAGAGAAGTGCTTTGCTTTTGGCAATTAGTGCAGTAGATCCAAAGAATTCTTTAGTGCTCTCTTTTGATATGATGAATGCTGAAAAGTGATTTCCTCACCATATGGCTTTCCAGATAAGGTCCACTTACTGAAAAACCAATATTTTTTAGACAATTATACATGAGACAGCTTCCACATGTGTAACGTCTATGTCATGTTGGAAGGCCATTTGATCACCTTTAGTTGCTCCTTCACTGACTCTCTTGACAACATTTGATGGACATTCTCATAGTCCACATGAGATTATCCCAACCTTTCCTATATGTGTTGGGGGAAAGGTCATAAACATTGAGGTAGAAATCATTGATGCCAACCTGGATTATAACATCCTCTTAGGTAGGAATTGGATTTACGATATGGATGCCATAGCCTCATCTTTATTTTGCATCCTCTATTTTCCTCATGAGGGGAGGATTGCTAAAAATGATTAACTAGATTATTCTCTAGGTGACTCCCACGTAACTTCGGATTCTACCATTCCATTGGTGGATAATCCTCATCAACCTATTGATTTTTAGGAGTTGGGATGTACTCTTTGTAATGGGTACATTTGACCTTCCTGCTCCTACAACTAGAATCAATGCAATTTCATCCTCTAGGGTACCTTCATGGAAAGAGTTCTTTCGAACGCATTATTTTTTAGACCCTTGGAACTTACCTTCTTATACCACCACATTAGATGGAGGGCAGGTTGGTGGAATGACATTTCCCATGTCTACAGTAGAACTTAGCTATCAATCTATCGTTAACTCTACAGACAACCATCCCACTCCTTTTTCACAGGAGGAGTTAGATGGAGATGTGGCTCCAGTTTGGACCCTCAATTCTACTTCAGCTCTGGATTGCTTGGATACAGTCTTACCATCTAAAGAAGCAATTTTGGAGGCAATGATGGGTGTGGATAAACCATGGGAAGATTTACGTTTATATTTTCTTCCTCCATTGCATGAAGTTGAATCTAGGTTCTCCAATCTGCTTACTAGTGATGTTTGTATAGTTTCAAACCCTTTGGCTCCAGCACAATTATTTGCCCAAGGTAACATGTCGGTTATCTCACGAACTATACCTATGAACATCTCTAGGGATCCTAACATTATACAAAATGTCTTCATCGGAGCTGATTGTTCCCCTGAAGAAATTCAAATCTACACTGACCTCTTTAAAGAGTTTCGAGATGTGTTTGCTTGGTCTTATGAGGAAATGCCTGGAATTGATCCATCTATAGTCCAACATGAGATCAAGATGCATGAAAACACCAAACCTATTTGTTAGAAACTGCGACCAGTCAATCCTTGGAAAGCGGCCACTATTAAAGCTGAAGTTGAAAAGCTACTTAAGGTGGGTTACATATACCCCATTCCTCTAACTGAGTGGGTTTCCAATCTAATCCCGGTAGAAAAGAAGCAAGGAACGATCTGAGTGTGTATTGAATTTAGGGATTTGAATAAAGCTTGTCCAAAATACAACTACCCCACGCCTTTTATTGATCAAATTGTTGATGAATGTGAGGGTAATGAATTTTTTTCGTTCATGGACAGATTCTTGGGTTACAATCAAATTACTATCCATTTAGAGGACCAGCACAAGACAACCTTTATTTGTCCCTGGGGAACGTTTGCATGCTGGAGATACTTTTCAGCAGGCCATGTATTATGCTTTAAATGACATCAAACATGTTATCGAAGCATACTTGGATGACTTAGTTGCTCCTTCTGAAAAGAGAATTGATCATCCCGGCGACCTTCGGTTAGTTTTTGAGATATGTCATTTGTATAGAATCCGATTGAATTCGAATAAGTGTGTTTTTGTGGTCACATTTGGTCGACTGTTAGGATTCATCATATCAACTGAAGGTATTCAATTTGACCCTTTCAAGGTTGAGGCAATAATTCAGTTGCCCACCTCATCTTCCATTCGTCAACTTCAAAGTCTCCAAGGAAAGGCAAATTTCTTGAGGAGATTTATTGCAAATTACACTGAGATTACCAAAGGATTTAAGCATTTTCTTAAGAAAGGAGTTTCATTTTTTTGGGATGACCCTATGCAATGATATTTAGATGCTTTGAAAAAGGCATTAATCTCTGCTCCGTTGTTGAGTCCACCAGATTATGGAAAATATTTCCTTTTGTATCTCGTTGTGGTAAAATCAACCATCGGTATGGTTATGGTTTAGGAGGATGATGCTTTTAGTGAGAATGTAATATAATGCTTGATTCAAGGCTTAGTAGGGCTTGAGCTACGTTATTCCCATCAAGAAATTGGCGTTGGTGGCTGTCCATGTTGTCCAGCGGTTTCATCATTACATTATGTTGCACAAAATGTTCATCTTAGCGGCTGTCAATCCTTTTTTGTTTGTCCTCGGTAGTGAGTGATTGGGGGAAAATATAATCGATGGATTGTTATTTTGCAAGAATTTGATCTCAAATTCTTTTCAGCTAAATCTTGTAGGTTTTAACCCCGTACAGAAATTACCTGCATACGAACTCTAAATCACAGGAAATAAAAAATGCGAGAGCATAACACATAAAACACATATACATAGAGATTTCCCACTGGATCTCAAAATCGAGACTACCAACTTGATTTTTCATTATATTCCTTTCATTGTTACAATAAATATTTATACATGCCGAAGCATCCAATACCATGGACCGAAAACCATTGCGTCCAAAAACCATGGACCGAAAAACCATAGGTAGGTTCGCCCAACCTAATATAGGGTCCAAAAAAAAATTTCTCGGGGCGCTGCCCCGAACCCCGTAGAGGG